>JABJVR010037029.1:0-32962 GCA_025773905.1 Chitala chitala
TGTGGTGGGTTGGCGCCCTGCCCTGGGTGTCCCCTGCCCTGCGCCCTATGTGCTCTGGGATGGGCTCCAGGTTTCCCGTGACCCTCACCAGGAATAAGCGGTTAAGATAATGGATGGATGGATGGATGGATGTTTTTCTTGCTTGTGGCGGCACGGTGGCGTGGTGGTTAGCACTGTCTCCTTCCACCTCCTGTGGTGGGTTGGTGCCCTGCCCTTGGTCTCCTGGGTTGGGCTCCAGGCTTCCCGTGACCCTTAACAGGATAAGCGGTATAATGAATGAATGTTTCTTGCATGCCGGCACTGCCCATAAAGGGAGTACAGACACCTGTTTTTTTCCCACTTCAAGCACTGGTGAAGTCTGCTTTTTAACACCACCGTGTGGCGTGCCCAGCGCTCTGAGTTGTTCCATGTCTTTCTCCTACCTTGTCCTTTAAGGTATGCCGTGGGCATTGCCTACAAGTCAGCACCGAAGCACGAGTGGATTGGGAAGAACTCATCATCGTGGGTGCTGTGCCGCTGCAATAACGCGTGGGCAGCACGGCACAATGGCAAGGAGACGCCCGTGGAGCCGTCGCCACACCTGCGGCGCGTTGGCGTGCTGCTTGACTACGACAACGGCTCACTGGCCTTCTACGACGCCGTCAGCTCCCAGCACCTGCACACCTTTGATGTTGCCTTCGCCCAGCCTGTATGCCCCGTCTTCAACGTGTGGAACAAGTGCTTGACCGTGCTGACCGGCTTGCCCATCCCCGATCACCTGGAGACTCTGGAGCTGGACAAGTAGGCGGTCCGCATCTCGGGTCTGACGTCACTCCCGTCACGTCGGTGGACTTGTGCTCCCATGGGTATCGACTTCAAACAAAAGCCATGGCTTGAAATATTTTTACCCTAGTTCTTATACTAGCACATGAATAGTTATAAATTATTTATGGAAAAAAATAATGATTGGATTTGCAATATTTTAGACTTGGTTTTGCTTTGCACATTCTTTAATATTTAAGTGTAGAGGATTTTTGGGTGATTCGAAAAATAATATCTGATAAAAAAAGAAAAAAAATTGTCTTACTATTGTGCAATTTTATGTTGCTTTTGTTTGGGTGCTTATTGTCAAAGCGTAAGCCTGTTCCAGTCAGTGTTCTGTCTGTTCAAAGGACTGTCGTTGGCCTGTACATGAAACAGGAAGTGCAGTTTGACAGTGCAGACATCAGTCTAGTTCAGTCTCCTACATACTATATAAAGAAGGGAAAGATGGGAGAGGAAGGGTCCTCTGACACCTCTTCCTCTGATGCAATGACGTCATCTGGACTTTTTTTTTGCTGACCTTGTGTGTCCTTTCTTCTTTGATGTTTGATGTGTCTTCATAATCAAGAAGGCCAGACTTTTTCAGGTCACCTTGCTCCATAAACCTTCTATAAAGTCTGCTTATGCCAAGACCTTCTGGATTATGACAGAATTGTCAATGTGTTGGTACAGATAACAGATCAAAATTGAGTTATAAATAGTATTTTTTTTCCATTCAGTTTATTTCTCAGAGGACAACTAAAAATACAGACATTTATTTTTCTTTTTCCTTCTTTTTGTTCATTTTCATTCTGTTCTAACTTTTTTACTCCATTCAATGATGAATCACACGAGCAGATTCTAATAATAAGTACAAGTAAATTGATTGTTAGCTCATGAACTGATTAGTGTAGGAAATTCAGACTTATTGTGTGTCATATTACAAATGTTTTTGCAAGGCGTCCTGATTTTGTCTTTGTTATGCAGTTACATTCTTAACCACATATCCACCTGCTACCATATTCACATTAACCAGTTCCCAAACAGTGTTACCAATTCCATTCTCTGGCATTTTTATATGTTTTTGCATGACTATCGAAAAGAAACAATAATAACGGACTGCAAAAGCAACAATAAATGTAAAATCCACTTCTGACATTGAGGAAGAGGTCTCAGAGAGTAGTTCTATACAAGCTTTTCACAGTATACAATTTTGTTTGTTTCTGCTTGAATATGGGGAAAAAAAACACATTTTGCAGTGCAGTGTTCAGTGTCAGTGATGAGATTTAATAGAACAATTACTACATTTTGCTATCACATATTATTGTGAAAAGCTGTTAGTTGGCTAATTTATCAGTGCCGGAATGCAGAAACCATTGTCCCTCTTCTTTTATGTTTCACTATATTGACAAAATGGTCGTATGTCTGCAGACACAATTATAGAAAAAGCAGCCAGTTTCTACAGATGCTTGATCACAGTGTGTTTTCTTTCAGTAGTTTTGTGAAAAGTAAAATAAAATATGTCAAACTCTATGTGCACTGTTTTTTTCCAGTCCCAACAAGTTTGCAACTTCATTGTAACAAAACATCAGTAACAAAACATTAAAAATTAAGCAAGTTGTCATTAGCAAAGAATTTCAGGTTTTTATAGTCTCTTCTGTAGCTCAGGTGCTGGAACAAGTCACATAATAAATGTGGTGAAGACTGACTTTGGATATCAAAATTTCTTCAAGAAAATTCCAGTTACAACATAGTTTTTTACATATTTGAAGGTCCCATAGCATGTTTAAAATGTACATGTCTGAAAAACTGATTATAACTCTGCAATATGAAGAAAATAACAGATTAGAGGGGAGCATGGGAAGTATGTCAGTATGATTTTGTATTACTTTAAGCACAATAGGGTGATTGACAGTAGGAGCAATACCTGAAGTGCTCCTCAAATCTGATTGGTGAAGAAGGATAAAGGAGCAATACCTGAAGTGCTCCTCAAATCTGATTGGTGAAGAAGGATACAGGAACATTTCAGGGGAAATTTGGAGTCCTTGTAAAATTTCACCTTGAAAAAGGCCAAAAAACATGAATGGAGGTAAAATTAAAATTAGTCTCCGTGGTTGTTTTGGTATATAGTTTCACTAGATGTTCTGTGTCAGCTACTGTTAAATTATACTGTAGAGTTATGGTAAGAGGTGACTTCATTACTTCCTACATGATTGACAGGATTGTGAATAGTTGTATCCACTCGTAAACTTCATAAACATGATTGGTCAGTTAGAGATGGGAAAGACTTCGTCAGTTACTTTAAATAGTCCCATAGAAGCTGGTCATCCTTAGTCCATGTTGTATGCATTCAAGCATAGCTTCCAAAATTAGACTATAACCTGTTGAAATTACCCTGAGAACTTCCTCCAACAAACAAGACAATTTCCTTTTGAACTGGCTGCTTTTGTATGCTCCAGCAAGGTCAGTGGTGAGAACAGCTACTTCTTGCTTTACCCATAAGCACCACAATACAAAGGCAACATTTTCAGGACATCCTCTTGAGCCTTTAAACAAGAACTGTATGCTCGTTTGAGTATGTTTAAAGCTCTTTTCTGAGCAAACAATAATTGATTGAATAACAACTATTTTTTAAAGCTGACACTTGTCTTTTAACTTAGCGTACTATTAAATGTTTGTAAGATAATAGCCTAGTTTGTAAGATAATGCGGAGACATACATTTGGTGTTTTACTAGAAGCGTATTTAAATTTGTGACTGAACACATTAGAGCAATATTCCAATGTCACATTTTTCATTTCGTTGCTACACGTCTTTCACACCAAGCTGACGTTGTCAAGATGACATGATCCCGTTTGACACCAGCATTCGTGTTCTCTAATGACATGACTCGAGGCACCAGTGTACGATCACGTGAGCGTAGGGTGAAGCCTGACCTCTCCCTGACCCCTACATAAACTACGTCTTGACCCAGATTATCACAAAGCTCTGAGTCACATATTTCAACTTTGTTAGACGTCACTGTTAGCATCTGTAACTCAAAATTATTTTGAGGAGTTTAGAAATTAGTAAATATTTCTGTTTAATAAAACTTGTTCAGCTCTTTATACAAAAACATCAAAGACTGCAATGATACCACTTTAATAGTATGGTGAGCCCTGTACATTGTAACTTGTGACCTTAAAAGCAAAGCTAAAAATGAAACAAATAAAACATAAAACTGTATCAAAAAGACTAACTGTTTGATTTGAAGTCTTCAGTTACTGAGGGGTGAAAATTTTCATGTAAACTGAGACAAAAATGAAATAACAACACACGTGTGAAATAATTCAATTTAGCTAAATATTATAATCTTACCAACAAGACAATATATTCCATTGTATGACAAGGTTATGACATTTCTAGGAAAGGAGAGCAAAAGAGCACTTTTATTCCCAAAATTAAGACAATGCTTTAGTAATACCACATTGTAACAGATTTGTGCGCTCATCAAGCTGTCAAACCAGTTTGAGGCCTGACACTTGAATTGTATTAGCTCGGGGAGAAAATTTGACACATAATTGCCATGGCAGTGTAAACAAACAACATCAAAATGTTGTATATAGAGTTATAAATTGGTGTGGTCAAAACACAGACAAAAATCCAGTAAGGCGTGTTCCTCAAAAGGTGATGTTCGTCATGTTAACTACAAATTATTTTGTTTCTGTTGCCTAAAGGATTCAATTTATAATGACAAATACTTAAGTTAAAATATTTAATACTAAAATATCCTGAACCATGAGTTCAAGTTTATCTTCAGACATCTCGTTATTCTCCTCACTGTGTGGGCTTTCTGCTGGTGTTTCAATCTCCTCGGAAGTTCACTGAAGAGGGTCATGGAAATGGTGGAATCCAAGCTGACTCTGGTGTGTCTGCATGTGTGAGTGTCCTGTGTTTGTCAGTTCAATCCAGAGTGGACGTTATCCTGAATAATTTATGAAACTTTAAGGTAAGTAAACATAGCTTAGTTGTTCAGCAGGAAACCATTTCTGTAACATTTTGTTTAAAAAACATTGCACAAAATTACGGCTGTGACTTCAAGGCCTTAAAATACCACTCGATACAAATTTTAGTTTAACCCCAAAGCTGGACACATTCTATAACCTGTCAGCATTTGATTGCATGCATCTGGCACACACCAGGACCTAGTTTACTATTGAGAATACAAGGACACATGTTATCATACTTGTTGAATTGTTTTTATTCTGCTCATTGTGACCTTCTGTAAAGAAATGTATTTTAAGCCTACATTATAACAGTGGGACGGCACTAGCACCTTAACTGTAGTCCCACGTCTTGCAAGTTGTTGTAGAACTTAATGTTAAATGGTCCTTGTGTTTTTTTTTTTTTTTTTTGTGAGTGTAAGTTGTAAATACCAATGACACTTATCTATGTTAATCATCACTTCTCATTTCCTAGTAACTCTAAAGTTATGTTGCCTTCTTTTAGTTTTGATTCATGAATGACAGGTATCAAAAAAGGAAAAATGTGCCTGCATATGAGCTACAGGAAACAGCATCTCCAGCTAATTCACTTTATTACATTCTAAAAACGTCTCCAAGTTATTCTCAGAACAAACGTTTGCTTATTTCCTGCTAGATGCAGGGGTATCTCTGTGTACTTATCTTAGTCATTAATCTACAGCCCTGGGGGAAAAAAAAAAAACTACGCTTTTCTGGAATAGTGGGAAGTTTTCTTAATTATTGATAAATGAAGTGTATTGCGTGACAAAATATGTTGATCCACAGCCTGCACTTTTTGAAGGATTTGAACAGAAAACGAATGAAAGGGACATACCTAAGAAAGAGTGAGTGTGACCCCTGCTGGCAACAAAAAGAATGGCGCGCTGATAATAAATTTTAAATGTAGGCACCAATAAATAGCCATAACTTTATGACCACAAGCCTAATATATTCAATCGGAAAGCAATTTGAGCTACAGTAGCTCTTCTATTGGATCAATCTACACAGGCCAGACTTCGTTCTCCACATACATCAGTGAGTTTTAGCCACCCATGACTCTGTTGCAGGTTCACTGGTTTTCCCTCCTTGGACTACATTTGGTAGGTCCTGACCACTGCAGACCAGGAACATCCTCCAAGCAGCCTGGTGGCTCAATAGGAAGAACATCAGGCTGGCATGCAGAAGTCTTGTGGTTTAAATCCCAGTACAGCCAGGTGTGTCTTTGCCCAAGATGCTGAGAGGTAGCTCTCTGGGTGCTGCATATGGCTGGCTACCCACTGACCCCCTCAGAGGATGGATTCAATATAGAAAAATAATTTCCCTCTTGGATTAATAAAGTACTATAAAAAAAAAAAAGCTGCAGTTTTGGAGTTGCTCTGACTGAGTTGTCTAGCCAGTATAAATTGGTCCTTCTCAAAGTTGCTCAAATCCTTCCGCTTGCCCATTATTTTCTGCTTTCAACACATCAACTTCAGGGACAAAATGTTCACTTGCTGCCTAATATATCCTGCCCACCTCCAGGTGTCATTACAACAAGATAACCAATGTTAGTCACTTCGCCTGTCAGTGGTCATAATGTTATGATCGCTGTACATACTAACGCGGGCGCGTTTTCTGACATGTTGTGTTGGACATTGAGATGTAACTCTTCTGTCATAGTAAAAATAAACTTAAACCTCTTTAACTTATAACGTCATCGTTTTGGGATGCTTTAAAATGATCTTGCTCCACTCGATTTTCTTTTGGAAGTTTTAAAGTATGTGGACACCGGAGTCAGTACTTTTTCTCAACGCTATTTACGCCAGAGGGAAATAGTTCTAATATTGAACAACTGACGAGAATTCCTTTTTAATATGAGAAAAGAAAATGACATGAGAGACGCTTGGTTTAAATAGCCACATCATGAAGCTTTGACAGGTCTAAAACGACACTATGATAGTAGATTCAAAATTAACAATCTCTTTCTGAATTATTCTAGCAAATTTTTTTCATTCGTGTCAAAAGAGCAGCCCTGTGAAGCGTGATATATCAGTAACCATCCATCCATTATCTTAACCGCTTATTCCTGGTGAAGGTCGCGGGGAAGCCTGGAGTCCATCCCAGAGCACACAGGGCGCAGGGCAGGGGACACCCAGGGCGGGGCGCCAACCCACCACAGTGTATCAGTACCCAGAAATACTTAATTTTTTTAAATTGAAGTGTTTATTGGACCTTTTGACAAAATACAATTTTTTTTATTATTTACATATATTTTTTCAATCACAAATATGATACAGCTGGCATTATAGGGGTAGTAAGGCTACTTTTAAGCAAAGAAAAATTCATCGTTTCTGTTAATTAATCTCTTCGTGTCCTTGTCAGGGTCTTTATCCTTTTACAGCAGGGGTGGCCAGCCACAGTCCTGGGGGGGGGGTGCAGGTTTTTGTTTCAGGCAATTCAATGAATTTAATTTTCCCACTGTCTTAAATAAATATCAATTACATCATTGTTTATCCTCGTTCTCTATGATAATTTCTCTGTGCTTAGTTGTTTTAAATTATTGAAAGTTAAAATTGAGACTCGTGCTTTATGATCAGTAACATAATTATAAAGCACAGTACGATTTCTCTCTAACTGCAGAATTATAGCAGAAAGTGTATGGATAATTCATCAAGGTCTTTAATTTAAACCTGTGATTACCATTTCTATCTGAATTGTCATAATTAATGAATATCAGAAACAGGTGCCATTAACAAAGAATGGTTAAGCAATGGATTAAGTGATTATTAACAACAAATTGATTAAAATGTACCATATCTATTAAAACATGTTGTAAAAAAAATTAAGCAACATCAGTAAGTCTTTGTCATGCTTTCGAAATTCTTTTTTTAAAACGAACAAAGCTTACTGAGAATTACTGAATTAACACTGTAGTTATACAAAAAAGTCAACGTTTAATTGACATTAAGATTCAATTAAAAGCAGAAATTGGATGAAGCAAAAACCTGCACCCACCGGGGCCTCCAGGACCGTGGCTGGCCACCCCTGATCTACAGTGAAAACTTTTAATAACACTTTGTACTGTTATAAATGCGCCAGGGGTTAAATGTTTCACTTGTAGAGAAACGGGGTGGGCGGAGCACCGTTATAGTTTTGTTGGGGGGGGCGGGCGTAGTGGAGTTCGGCTCGGTCCCGGTGTCGGTCTCGGTCTCGGTCTCGAGGGGGACTATGAGCGCCAGCGGGACGCTGTAATAACGTTTTTCACTGGGTTCATCGCTTTGCTGCTGGGCATCAGGGCGTCGCTGCCGGGTTTCAAACTGGTACCATGTCCGGCCCGAACTGGAAGCCCTTCATTTTCGGGGGGCTGGCTTCTGTAACTGCAGAATGCGGTGAGTGTACGCTGTAAGTCACGGTTACACGCTTCATAACTATACTACGTAAAAGCACGTTTGTTGTATGGGTGAAACTAAGTTTTAACCATGTGAATGCTCAATATGTACGGTCAGTGCGCTTTTGAAACATTTTAAATGTACTCCGTTGATTGTGGTGATAGGTACCTTCCCTATTGATTTGACCAAAACCCGCCTTCAAGTACAAGGGCAGGTCGGGGATTGCAAATACAAGGAGATCCGCTACAAGGGCATGCTTCATGCTTTGGTTAAGATCTGCAAAGAAGAAGGTCTCCGCGCATTGTACTCAGGGTAAGCCAAGTCACTGACAATGACAGCATACTCGCCCCCAAAGTCAATGCTTAGTTAAAACTACAGCTTTACTTATGCTTGTATAAGTACCACGTGGCCAGTAAGGTTATTCTACCACCTATGTATTAATGTGCAACAGAATTGCTCCTGCGATGCTGAGACAGGCCTCTTATGGAACCATCAAGATTGGCACATACCAAAGCTTTAAACAGATTTGTGTTGACAGTCCAGAAGGTGAGTGGAGCTGCGGTACCACTGGTCTGGATTGGGACACACACACACATTCTCACAACTCTTTTATCCTCTCAGTCTACTTTTGGAGTACAACCAGATAGATACTCATCCTAATTATAGATTTTAAATTTTTAAAATGCTTTGTTTTGCATGCATTTGACATTGCACAGAACTGTACATGATATATATTTTTAAGTAAAATTAAGTAGGAGAGAAAGAGACATAATGATGAGGGTAGTTATGTGATTGTAATGCTCCCAGGGAATGGTGTTTTGTGAACATTTTAATTTTTGAATATATGCACGTGTTCTGGTGCAAAGATCTGGAAAATACTGTAGGGTGGATTTGTGTTTAGCATCTGTGCCCTGTCTGCGTTTGTCATACGCAAAGTGTAGCTCTGTACATCTTAACATTTTGTTTCTGGTTTGTTTTTATTATATAGATGAAACCCTGGCTGTAAATGTTCTGTGTGGTGTGGTCTCAGGAGTGATCTCATCGTCAATTGCAAACCCTACAGATGTTCTTAAGGTACATGTTTGTACACAGGTTCTTCAGATAGCGTTGCATTCTCTGCATTTTTATGTCATGCAAATAAGTGTTTTCAGTATGATGGCCTTGTATCGTTTACTTACAAATCAGTGTTTACCTGTTTCCATTGTGTGTGTTCTTGCTAATGCGGGTCAGCACATGCACCTTGTTGAAGCCCTTGCTTTATAATCCGGTTGAAATAAAGTTCCAGTGTAGTTTTGTCGTGTTGGGTACTTTCATTCCAGGTCTAACGTAATAGTAGTTTGATAACGTTTGCTTTAGCAGTTGCTAGCGATGATGTTTTACCCAGCAAACACAAAACATTCATATAACATTAGCTAAACATTCCTAATGTTCCCTAAACGTTTAGCAAACGTCACTTGAACATTTTGTGTTTGTTGAGTAGGTCCTTAAACCTGTGCGGATGAATCAGAAGTGAAGATGGGTTTGTTCAGCGCTTGGGTACGCCTTGTTATGCAGTACAGTACTCTTTTGAGCGCACCATCTGTGTGGTTGTGTAACACCCTCAAACATGCTGGCTCTGACTGTGCCACACATGTCACACACAGACATTTTTCTACAATTTTCATGTTGTACTTTTAGTTGCCATAGATTGCAGTCCTTGTCTCAAACGGGACTGATTTCAGACGTGTCTCTTGCGATATACTTGAAGTGAACTGTTAAACAGAAAAGTAAGCACATATGCAAGTTAAACACAACGATGGGGACCTAAGTAAAATTATGAAAGAATATGGCAGACATGTACATTAAATTGTACATTAAAGAGGTCACTAAAACAATTTTAAGGACTTAGATGAATTTAATTTGTGAAGCCTGACGTGTATGTATATTTTATTAAATTTTATAAAGTGGTAACTACTTCTCTTAATACTGTTAAGTACACAGCCCGAGAAGCAGTGTGGTGTTTTGTTTTTTCCTTTAGGCAGTGCATCAATAACTAGAACATGTCACATAGTTCAGAAAGATGTCCTTCGGTGTCAGGTTGAATGTACCGCCTCTTGGCCTGCAGAAGTTATCCCGTCGGCCTTGCGTCGCTCACTTTAAGAACACAGTGTTCTGATCCACAGAGCACATGTCAGAGGCATGCGCATATAAAGTTTCCTGTGTTTTATTATCACTTCCTGAGACGGTGTGCAGAAGTTTGAAGAGCTGCCCCTGACAGCATTGCCTGCCCCTGTTATGCTGATAGAGATCCTAGGGACCGTTTCCACAGAAACGGTGCTGGTTTTGCAGTAGAATAGTTACAGTTTCCGGGTCATTATGTTCTTGTCCATCAGGGAGCACACAAAGTCCCAGCGTTCTGGAGAGTGACACTTTGTAGGCCTGTTCGTTTGTCTCCATCTGCACGCGCAGAAGGTCACAGTGCTGGTTCTTTTTTGCCCTTCTGCGCTCATGTTCTACATATAAGCTGTGGAATTCCTGGCCACATGCTGAAGAGACGGTACAATCAGTGTCTGCACTTAGTACCTACGGGGTTAAATCTGTATGGTGTTAAGAGATGTACTCACGTGATATTATGGCAAGAGTTATTTATAGCTGGGACTTCACATAATGTCCTAGGCAGGATTTTTGAAATTCTTGGCTGGGATTGGATTACCAAACCCCAAATGTATTATGGTTGATAAACTCACAAATTTACTTGGATTGCTTTTACAGAAAAGCCTTAATGTGAATGCTGGGGTAAACTGGTTTAACTTGCATAGGACATGGGAAAATTTTGTCTCTCAGTCAAGAGAGACGAAGTCTTTGCTCATCTGATTATAGTTTTTTTTTTTTTTTTTAGCTTTACGTGTTTGTTTCTTGTGTTTTGTTTGTGATGTCTGTTTTGCATTCACAACAGAATTTGGGTTAGTGTTTTCTACAAGGAGAAAAGTCCTAGCTGGGTCCAGCGTTTGTACATTGTGTACTTTTTACTGTATAAATAGACATTATAATGGTTGCTTTTATATGTTATTTGGCATTTCCTACATGCTGTAACAATTTTACTTGTTTAACTGTTTAGAAGACACCATGATATAGAGCAAGAATGGTCTGTTCCAAATTCCTTTGCCCATGTGCAGCTTTGCATAAGAACTCAAGTGAGTCATATTTAGAACCAGAATCCCAAGGCTTGGGTCAAATTACATTTAATGGATTTCTTTTTCTGGTTGCATAAACCTCATTCCTGAAGGAATACAGACAAGGACAACTGAGTGTACACCAGCATTTCTTGTTTTTAGTGTCTGCAGGAGTAAATAAAGACACTCCACATGAAATTACAACATTTCAACTGGGAAAAAAATCAACGTTGTTAAGGCGCTCACAATGCAATTAAGGTTAAGGCAGGAGGCCCTATCCACAAATGTTCTTATACTTAATTACCGGCACTCATTTTGAATGTGCAGCTTTGTAAATGGCGTAGATCTTTATTTTATATTGCACTGGGTACAAAGAGCTGGAAACAGATTTGTGTGGCTTGACACGGATGCTTATATGGTTTATAATTATTTTGCTCGTAAATAAAATGCATATACTCATAAAATATGCATGCATTAAAAATATTTTTGCAGCCATATGCCTTTATATCAGTGTGTTCGGTAGAGTGTGTATACCCTGCTTCACCTGTGGTTGCTTTGCCTGTTCTAGCTATTTCACTTTGTTTATGGTCCCAGATCAGGATGCAGGCACAGGGGAGCATGATCCAGGGAGGCATGCTGGGGAACTTTGTGAACATCTATCAGCAGGAAGGAACGCGTGGACTTTGGAAGGTACGTGTGCCTCTGTTCTCTTCCATGTTTTCCAACTTTTCCTTTTCTTCTTACTTTCCACTTGTATGAGCAGGGTGTGTGTGCGTGTGTTTTGTGCTCAGGGGGTGTCACTGACTGCGCAGAGGGCAGCCGTTGTTGTGGGTGTGGAGTTGCCGGCCTATGACCTCGCCAAGAAGCAGCTGATTGCCTCTCAGTACATGGGAGACACAGTATGCACACACTTCCTGTGAGTGGGGGTTGTTCTGACAGTCCGTAATACTAAAGAATTCTGTGCCTTTGTTAGCTGACTAATATAAACATTCTGTTTTCCACAACACTGAGACACGTGAGCTCTCGTTAGCTCATTGTGATTCTCCATTTTCACATTGATTGTGTTCTTTCACGTTTAACTGGACAGAGAAATATGTCCTAAATGCAGGCTGGGAAAGACGTGATTCATCCAGATGTACTAAAATTTAATAATTATGTACTAAAATCTTAATACCTTCATATGCATAATATTTTCTCATACAAGAAATCTTTTGAAGTATAAAGGTTATTTTTTTTCCTACCCGTGGAATTTGTTGAAAGTGCTGGTTACAGAATCAAGAATGAGGAAGTTTATTCATTTATTCATCTTCCCAAGCATCACACTGATGCTCAGAGCTAGACCTGGATCCTAATCCTGCTAATATAAAGTTTAAGGCAAGGGTTGATTGACACCTGACTTGAGAATGCCCCTCCCCTTCTTGTTACAGGGCTAGTTTGGTGTGCGGATTGGCTGGTGCTCTAGCCTCAAACCCCATTGATGTTGTGCGAACTCGCATGATGAACCAGAGGGCCATATTAAATGGAAAGTCTGTCGGTTACAAAGGCACTCTGGACTGCCTACTGCAGGTAGCTCTCCCAGATCATTTGGCAGTAGTAACATACCGAGTGTCAAATGGTTTTACATCACTGAAAAACATTTATCATGATAACTGAAATTGATAAATGAGCAGGTGTGTATATTGTTTCGTTTTGTTTTCAGACATGCAAGCTGGAGGGTTTCCTAGCCTTGTACAAAGGATTTTTTCCAAACTGGTTACGACTCGGACCATGGAATGTCATTGTATCCTATTCAGCATGTTTTCCCATTCCGCACTCCAGTGCTGACCAGAAGTACTGTATCATGTACAGTATAATTATGAAATGTTGGCAAGATCTTAAAGGTTCTGAGAGGGTCTTTGCTCTGTGGAGTCCACAGCAATTTGGTTACCAAGGGATTCAATTCCAGTAATAGGTTAACCTGAGGTAAGTCTGTGACAAGATGTTTTTTAGCAGTTTGCTGGTTATATTAAATCAGCTCTAAAATGCTGAATGCAAAGGAATGCTGGCGAACAGAGTCAATGTACCAGTCTTTGTTAATTAATCCTTAACTTACAAATTACAGTTCTTTGTCACGTACGAGCAGCTAAAGAAGATTGAGGTGTGAGTGTGAGGACTAAGGAGGAAAAGACAAGCTGGACAGTATCTAAAACTCCAGTGAACATTTTGTGTGGGACCTCCAGGCGTTTAGCTGCTGGGCTGCCTGCAGCTGCATCTGTGTGCTGTGTGCACTGTTGGGATCTTCCACTGCAGTCTGGAGCTTGGACACATGAGCAGATAAAGACTGAGATGGTAGGAGTGTTCCCCCCGCTGTCTTGTGAGTCCTCA
Source organism: Chitala chitala (assembly GCA_025773905.1). Lineage (NCBI taxonomy): Eukaryota > Metazoa > Chordata > Actinopteri > Osteoglossiformes > Notopteridae > Chitala > Chitala chitala. The sequence goes on from JABJVR010037029.1 coordinate 13,665, forward strand.
CTTTGTCCACCTGTAATGATAAAAAAATGGACGTGGAAATCAACCTCCCCACGATTGTTGGTTCTGGTTCGTAGAACTGATGCTACACAAGTTTTTCGTATGCCTGAAACCACGCTTTGGCACATTAAAACGTAAGAGGGTGTGTAGTGTAAAAGGGTTTAATAAGGCTTTCACCAGTAGACAATTCTAAGATCATCTCCCTGTTTGACCTCTGTGTGACAGTATAACTTCAGTATAAAGAAGTATAACTTCAATGTCTGTCAGCCTGTCTTTTAAAAAAAGCAGAGAAAATCTTGTATTAGCTGCACATATACTGTGGTTGTGAAAGTCCCTATCTGATGTACAGGTGAGAATTTTCTTCTTTACTATTAGATATCACGAGCATCATAACTCACAATATTCAACAATTTATCATTATTAGTATATTATGTGAATTTCACACCTGTTTACATATTTCGCTCTGAGGTTAGCGACTTGAGGGCTCCTGGTGCGATGTTTTTCACAAAGTGTACTCCTGAGGGCGCTGTTGTTGTTATTACGAGGACCAAGACAAAATATGTTTATGTTCGGTAACTGCATGATACATGATTTAATTTTAGCCTTATATTACAAAATATTTTCCAATTTATAAAATTATAAAAAATGACATTCTTTATAGGTGTTCATATTGGTGGCGGAAGTGACCTGTGGAATTATTGGAAAACAGATTTACGGAATTTTAATTTATGGATTAATTAATTAAACGCGAGTAATTCAAAGTCAGACTTTTGTCACTAGCTTTCGTTTAACTGACAGATCAAGTACAGAACTCAATAAAATGCAAGTGTATTTTTGAGATTGGTGGTCTAAGGAATTTTTTGTTTGTTTTTTGCCTTTATTACATTTGTATTATGTGTAGGGTACCAGGAGTTCTGTAGCAGTGTAAAAAAAAAAACAAAAAAAAAAAAAAAAATCTTGAGCAGTTTAAGGTGTTCTGTTTAAAGTCCAGTAGATGCCTTGTAACCTACCACATACAGTTTGTTCTGAGTGCCTTTGTCAATAAGTGTAAAATACAATTTCATGTTGTTTGTCCGGGGTAGTTGTGGGTTTAAGGAAATCAGTGTTGGTCTTTTGTTGTTGTTTTCACGGACAAGATTTTAAAATAAACGAAAACCCAATTTCTTGCCATTTGAATGTGGTTAATTCCAGTTTGAGAGAAACCATTCCTTATCCCAAATTTTGCATAGTCATTCTGTCCCTGCAGTTAATGTTGCCTCATTTGTATGACATAAAAAAATAGGTGGTATTAGGAAACGTATGAATCTTCTTGCTGTTTCTGTAGTTACCTATGTCTACTATCATGTAGGCTGATGTCTACCTCCTGGAATACAGTGATGGTTTATACCTAGTGTGGTGTTGTAATTTAGCTCAAGATCAAGGGTTATTCCAGAAGTTGTTCTCTAGTGCAAATGCTGTTTTTCTTGCATTGCTGTAATTCAAGATTAATTAAAATTGTTTTATGTGGAATAATGTCAGAATTATTACATATTTGTATACACTTGGGCATTTGGTCTTTCTGTATTAAGTTTTCTACTACGTAGGTCACTGATTAAAATTGTTTTAATTAGCATAATTTTAAAGAACAATATAACAGTCATCATGTTCTGTGCACTTTTGCACCCTTAGCTCATGAATCAAAAACAAGTTGCGTGGATTTAATAGAATGCCTTTCAGTCATGTCCACATACTGCTTATTGAAAGTAGGGTCACTGTGTCCTTGAATGTAAGTTGTACTAAATCAGATTTATGCTGGTGCACTTATGATTAAAAATTTACCGGTATTTCTGTCCTAGAAACACGAGTAATATTTAATGTGTTTTATGTGTGGTGTTTATTAAGATAAATCCTTAACAAGTAGACCTAATAATGAAGAGTGCAAGTAACAAGGATTTTTAACACTAGAGGGCGCACCTTCCTATAAAATGTTGCCGAATGCAGGAAAACTATGTTGAAGCCTCACAGCATCCAACCGGTCAAATCATTAATACCACTGAAGTGGGGGTGCTCTATAGTCAGTCAGTCAGTCAGTCAACCTTCGTTTTAGTGGAAATCTCCAAGAAAAAATTGGTGATGCCAGGTAGATATTGTGAAACCTTTCATTGCTTTTCTCCACTGTACAAGACTTTGACATAATTTTCATAATCATTTTTTTCAGTTATACTGAAAATATTCTGTTAATAATCATCATTTCTTTACGTTTCAGATATGGTGATGTTGAGAAATAGAATATTTCATCTGTAATGATTATTTTTTGTCACTGATGGGAAGCCATTTGTTACTTTCTATTTTGACTTTTCAACTTTTGTTCTTGTTATAACTGGACCATTTGCTAAGGCTCTGCCATGTGTTCAGTAATTATGAATTTAGAACCTGAAAGTGTGCCAGAGGAAACGTTCACTAGTTTTTCAAAGTTGCCCCCATTTTAAGTGATTTTGGGAATAAGAGTGAATATAAAACATATGTATGTGTGCTGGGCTAAGGGAGCTTTCAGACTCACTGTACAGCGGGATGCCTGGCGTGTGCTGGAGGACGCTCGGGAAACACAGGTACATCTAAACAGGAGTGCCCCACCTGTGCTGGGAGGCACTGCTTTCCCTAAGGGTTTGTAATCTGCACTCAGAACATGCCAAAATCACCACGTTCCCTGAGGCCGGAGAATCCTGCTACCCAAAAGAGCGGCCATGACACTTGCATCCCTGCAAGCTTATCACCTGGACCACTGCCAGGTTCTTCATGTTTTCTTGTTCATGACTGCCTTTGTATGGTGGGGGGGGGGGCAGTAGTCACTAAAGCCCTTAGATTTGTTTTACTTGTACTAAAACTGCTGAGAAAAGTAATTCTCGCCATTACCCTAGGATCTGTCAGTCTTACTAGGTGATCCATGCGTTTGAGAAATTAGGTATGCGTGTGTCTATGCAATTCACCCTTCAAGAAATCCCATTCATTTTGCTGGAGTTTACCCATGTGATATACAAAAATGAAGATGTCCAACACAACTGCTGTGTTTACTTAACAAGGCTGAGATCAAATCGTTAATACCACTGAAGTAACTTTCTTGTATTTCCTCTGTCTATTATGTTGTTTGTCACATTACTTGTTATAGATAATCACACTGTCAAGGACTCTGCTTAAGGATGAAATGTAAAAATAGTTTTGCGCAGACATATAATGTATATGAATGCGGTGTTTGGAAGAGAGAGGAGCCATTACATCCAGCCCACTGTCTTCGATGTCTCTGCGTGTGAGCGTGATCTGCTTTGCTGTTCCTCCAGAGATCTGTCTTTCAGCGCTTGTCACAAGCAGCTTATCCGCACGCCTGCAGTCCTTCCTGAAAGCCATTGACGTCACCGTCAAAAACAAGGTTAGCGCAGCTTGTCACAAGTGAACCAATTCAGTACTGTCAAACCGCGCCAGGAATAAGTTCCTCAAGGATTCTACTGCAAAGTGTCCTCTGTTTAAATGCCAATTGTTACATTATGAATTAGGACTAATTCAGGCTGTTCTATATTCTAGACTGTTTCCCTCTTATTTTAATCAGGGTCCTGATTTATTTATTGTTCTGAGTAACTCTTTGCTCCCTGTTTTTGTTTCAATAATCATTTTATTACCCATTTTCTAGAGATTTCTGTATTTTTAAATCGTCTAAATTTGAGATTTTGTTTGCCCCTGCGCTTCCTTTTTTTCGTAGACAGTTTTGGCTGTGTTACACAACACGGTGCTGTCAAAGCCTTGTGTGGAAACTGGTCTGCCACCGAAGTGATGATTTACATTCAGTTTTTTATCTAATGTTGTAGAAGCCCAGTGCTGTGACAGTCAGTGGTTATAGTGCTTTTACATGGATGCAGCTCCTGATACTCGGTCATGGGCAGGGACTCAGCATTTTGTCGACAGCTTTGGATGGGATTTATGCCAGATGCCACAATGGCTTTCCAGACCTGAGCTGTCTCTTTGTGGGACTGAATTTTTCATCCACCTCTGTCCTGTCCTATAGCAGGCCAGTAGGTATTCAGTAGTTCTGTTTTACACCTTCCATATTTCATAGGCTTAGGATTTCTTTTGTCCTTGTGCATGTTTTTACAAAACATACCAGCCGTATTACTATTTTGACATTATGCTGTTTGGTTAATTGCTTTTGCGGTCGCTTTATGGCAGTAATAGTTTTCGATTCTGTTGTTGTGGAAACCAGCAAGAAGATCCAGCTTCAAGGTTTGCAAATTGCCTCAGAGCTGAAACGCATTAAAAAAGGCGCATTCCATCGACAATATAATTTCATAGTCTTTGATTCATGTCCGCTATGGCAGGAAGCGGCCCTAAAGAGCAGTGAAGAGAAAAGTAATAAAGTGACAGTTTATGTCTTTTGTTACCCTGCATGTCAAACACTTTTATACAATTCCACATCGCCATCACTCACTTTATGTTTCAGTGTCACACGGAAATCTAATAGAACAGTGAGGCTGAGTGGTCTGCTAATGGGCACTTAGTCATTAAAAGTAAATATTACTGTGTGGAAAGGACTTTTTATTTAAAAACCTGAAAAGGGCTTTGAAAGCACATCCAGTGGATATAAACTGATAAGAGAAATATGACAATGATTCACAGCGTGCATAAATTTTACCCTCCATTGAGTTGCAATGCAAACTGATTCGGAAATGTCTCCTGGAGATTAATAAAAAATGTTCCAGAAGGTTCTTGAAGGTGAATGGGTACATTTTCCATTTAAGCTTTGTTTTATTTTTTTCCCTGTCAGATGCACCAGGGTATACCATGTTGTTTTGTCTGCAATTATTATGTAGCTTGGTTTACATAGATGTTTTGTCCCCGTGTCACTGGGAGTAATGTACTTATCCAAACAAGAACATGGACCTAGAGAGTGTTAATCACCTGAGGTCCAGTGGTGAATAGTTAATGGGACAGAAGACTGCCCTCTCTGCGGGTAGTTGGAAGGGCTTGTCGACAAGGTGTGCCAACAAAACGGGATTGTGGGCTGAACATGGGCAGACGAATAAAGGCACAGAAAAGAGGAAATGAAAGCCCTGCTAATTCCACTGGTGCTACAAACGAAGCTAAACCTCAGTGAGGCTTTAGGGACTCCTGCAGTCAGCGCTCAGTTACATTTCATGACATATTGTTCATATACTTAAGTCTTAATCCTTCACAATTTTGCACAACTTGCAAATGAATTTTAGCATAGTGGCCTTAACGTTTAAAAATTTAGCTTGTTCCATAAACTGCAGATAATGTTCTGCAGAAGAGCACGAGTTTACTACTTATTTTAATTCATGGTTGTGTTTTGGGCTGTGTGGACTGCTGAAGTAGGAGTTTAGCTGGACAAGATTTAAAGACTTCGGTAGATGTGATTTCTTCGTTTTTTAAATGATGTCCTTGTTTATTTTCACAGTGTTTTGATTTAATCCGATTCCAAAGATATTTTTTTATCTCTTAAATGGAACATGTCACTGCAGTAAAAATTCACCACAATTTAAACTTCCTACACTGAATGGGCCAAACCTTATGTACAGTTCTTAAGATAAAATTTTTAAAACATACATTTAAGCACTATTATGATGTGCTTAATTTAACGCAGATGCACAGTTTGTTATATGCGGTTCCCACTGCGGACATTTGCCAAAACAACAAACGGAGACATTTGGCATTGAGCACAGCCATAGCTGTGTCCAACACTGTCCATCACGTGACATGTTTTGTCTGAAATGGTTGCCTGTCAGATGCTCCAATTTACATAAAATTAACTGCATAACTGATGATGTACCCAGATTGGTTTCTGGTATGTTTGAGGTTTAGTTACCCTGTAATATATGTTTTACAGAACACCCATTTAACAGAAAACCTGTGAAGTCCAACAGGAGTTTCAAAGCTCCCTGTGTGCTATTTCAGGAGGAGTATCTGACATTATCCAGAAGGTGCATCACAAAATATTAAACTCGTTATAATTTTCTCACAGTTCGGCATGCAAAACCTGTTACAGGCTGCCAAATTTCAGGTAATATTTAGTTTTTCACCTTTAACCTTTGACGTCTAAGACACAATGGACGTATACAGTCAAATGGTGGTTTTTGTGTTTTATTTATGTTTACTAGTTATTAAGGCCCACATGGTGATGATTAAAAAATGAACATCGCAACAGCTTTTTCCAGTAACAGTGATTGTATCCTTCTGACAAACAGAAGCCTGTGTTTTGTTGAAGCTTGCATGCTGGACCTGCAGTGCTCTTTTCCCTTCTTCCAGAGTCCCTCCCTGTGCAGCAAGGCTGTCCTGGTTATACACATCACTGCTGACTTCATTCAGATGCCAAGACAATGTGGAAAGGGGAGCATATTGTCCAGGTAAAAAGTATTATTCTTTTTCCAAAACTAAAACATTGTTTCACTGTTTCCATCTCAGTGGAGATTAATTAGCCTGGTGCAGCGCTTTGGGTTTTCCAGACCTTTCCTTCTGACTGTGAAATGGTCACTGCACCTGATCACATACTATACACCGGGCTGGACACTGTTCTCCTTCAGTTTCATGTAGGTCACATCAGCAGGATGCAGGGACAATCCTGTTATCGCCAGGCCCTCGGACTCATGTCGGCTGTTATAAAGTAACACATTGATTACTGTAACATTCAATGCAGCCATGTTCATTCAAAGTTTAACCAAAGGTTAATGCAGTATGATGGCCGTGATTTTGCACTTCAGTTCTGTCGTCACAGGTAGATCTTGTCCAGTGACACCCATAAATCAAGTGATTGCCACCTATAGAGAGCTTCCAAAATACAGGTTCTGTCTAGAAAGACACACACACACACACACACACACACACACACTAATATATATGGATTAAGTATTGTATTGTAGACATGAGGCTGAAATTTAGTGAAGGGACAAAAATTAAATATACCTTCAGCTCAAATTCCTTCTGCTGCATTGCAGAAATATCTTCAAGGCCTGTCATATCCATCTGGGAGATGTGGCTGCCTTTTAAATTATCCACATATCGTCTCCATTCGATAAGCAACAGCAGATGGTATGCTATGACTGACAGGTTTTAGTGTCTGACCGTTCTCAAAAAAATTCTGTATTTCATATGTAATTTATGTGGCAACACTATCCTAAAAAGACATGTTACACATATATTATGTAAGGGATTGTGATTCAGTTGGACTAGTGCATATTTAATATTTTCATCATTGACAAGATGGACATCTCCAGAGACAGATGACGGACATGTTATGGTCTGGAATAACTAATCAAAACCATTGTCCTTAACTGTAACTAGATAATCAAAATTAACTTTTTGTTTTTTATTTTTTTGCAAGTGTAACTGTCCTGAAAGACAGTAGAATATAAAGATTGTGGTGGTGTTTGAAGTGTGTTTCATCTGATCCTTTAAAGTTTTGTGCCTTTGAAACCTCTAGAACTTTCCATGCCAACTTTTGTGTTGTCATGTCCAGCCGTTTTTAGAAACACTGGGTGAGGATTCAAGTCACTCCAGTCTTCCTCAAAGGCAAACTAAGTCCTGTAACCTCCAAAAGAGGTTCCCACACCACTCACAGAACCTAGAACTATATCACAGTTACTAATCCATTAAGTGTGGTTTTCATAGTTTTTATCTATTGTTGGATTTGTTGGATTTCTACATGGGTCGACGCCTATGTTATAGCCTTCTCATGGTTTGCAACATGTTTTTCTTTCAAATGAAAGTCAGACACAGCCCATGTTCTCAGTATGAATTTAAAGTTCAAACATAGTTAGTGTTCATTCAGTTAAATAAATATGTCTCTTCTTGTGCTGAACAGACATTTACATCCTTGACCAATCTATCTCCTTATAACCTATCATTTATTTTAAACAAAAGATTTGTGAAGAATACTTTTCTAGTAGGTTTCTGGAGACACTTGTAGACTATACAGTAATTTGTCTTATGCTGTGTTAATAAACTATACATCAGTTATCAGACTGCCTTAGTATGTCTTCCACTGAAACCACAATAGAGTGAATGTATGAATTTTGTACAACAGGATTAGGAACATAGCTTTTGGATACGGGAGTTTCTTTACCTTTCTCTGTTGGTTGTTTTAGATATGTGGCTCAGATACGGAGGACAGCAACGGCCTGGCAACCACCTCTGGGTCCAAAATGCTTGGTTCTGTTCGACACGCAGCTCCGTGGGGACATGGCAGCGACCCACTTGAGTTCCTTCCCTGAGAGGTTGGAGATGGGTCCATGCGGAGTCTGAAAATGGTACTGAAACACATTTGGAGTTTAACAGTTATCACGTTATAGTCTTAGCAAGATTTGTGGTCCTGTCGAAAACATAATTATAACATTATACATTATATAACATAATTATAAAATACCTATTTTATTAACCTTGCAGCCTATCTCTTAAAAGGGGTGACCTCTGTGCCTTTAGCCCTTCTCTGTAAAATCTACATTATTAAATTACCTTTTTTTTCTGAAGCACTAAGTCCTGGTGCTGTCCTCCATGAGCAGCCTTTTAAAAATATCTGAGGTGTGTGTGCTGGGTTTTCCACAACAAGAAGAGGAAACAATAAAAACTGAAATAACAGAAAATATGGACAAGTGCGTAGTGTTACTTAATCTGCCGAGTCCGTGTTGCCTCCGCAGATTAACTTCAAATCAGAGAGAAAGTAAACATTTCAGTTTAGATAACACGAGCTGCTCGGTTCTTCAGAGGCAGCGCTATGGATTAATCCATACAGATGGGCTCGAGACTCTTCTCTACATCTGGCCTTGAGTCCTGCAAGCTACTGACAACTTCCAAAGGGGATAGACTTGCTGGAAGGAGATAAAACAGTATCTGACATTATCCAGAAGGTGCAGGAGTGCAGCAGCATGCAAACCTTAAACCACCCTGTAGCGCGTCCTGTAGTCTCTCTGCTCGTTCCTGCGTTGCTCAACCGTCCCTCTGTCCATTTGGGTTCAGATACCGTCTGCACAGCTCTGCGAAAAAATGTGTGAACTCTAACCTGTCCTGATGAGAGTGGGCCGCTCTGAAACTTTGAAGCATTACGTCAGGCGGATGACTTACAGAAATGACACTGTGAAACAAAATGGGTTTACGTTTATGGGTCTGTGTAGCGACGCATGTGCCTAAAAGCGACAGCCACCGTGCCTTTAAGTGTAACATGTGTCCGCTGACAAACACTGGGGGGCGCTGTTACTTCTCAAACGCTGCTGCTGTGTGGCATCTTCAGATCCTCTAAAGAGGAAATGGAAACTTGACTGGCTTCCTGAGATAGTGAACCACAACATGATTTGACAATGATTTAGGCAAGGTCAGATGTTTAATTGTGAATTTTATTGGCTTTTGTTATTTTATTTGTTTTTTGTGGATAAAATACAAGGTTTTTGTGAAAGGAAATACTATAGTGACAAAAATCTAACTAAGACTCCCCTTTTAACTTTTTAGGATTACTTTTGATTTATCCTGGTTTGAAATGGATTTGAGTAAACCTTACTAAACTTAATTCAATATATAAAACATATCCTCTCACTTGACTTTGCCACTTGTTACAACCATAATTGTTATGAGGAAAGAAGCTGTTTTTCCTGTTAGTAACAGAGGTGTTTGGCTATATTGTTAATATTTCTAATAATTGTGAGGAATACCATTACTATAAGGTACACAAAGCATAATAACAATGATTATTGTTTTGTAATATTGAGTCAAACATAGGGTATTTGATTATTGTCATTCTTGTCAAACTCTGAAAGTCTGGAAGTCTTCAGTTTGTGGAACTGGGTTCAGTCTTGACTTTGTACATTGCACTGAACACACAGTATGGATGTTCAAGAGAATTTAATTCAGAACAGTAAAAGGTGCAGACTTCAGCTGGACTATCACTCTCAAGTACAGCACAAGTGCTCTCTGCCTTACATGAACCCACTCTTAATGAGATGAAAATTTAACAGCTGTGAATTAATTATTGGATAATTAAAATTCATGTGAGAAAGCATAAGAAATCCTTCATCTTCAGTCTCAAGGTATTTGTCACATGTTTAAGGGTATGACAGAGTCTGAAAATCTCCTTAAGCGTGACATAACGTCACAGGCTTTGCTCACATGGGTACCGTTCTTTGTCAAATTATTAAAAATATTTGCTAGCTGTAACCCAGATAACCATGGTAGCACTTTCTCTATATCTGCTCTTTGAAACGACGAGGTTTAGGTTAGAAAGGTAGAAAAGGTTTCTTCAACAGAGACATCAGTTTTACAATACTTTGTAGTTTGTGTATGTTTGTGTAAAGTTTAGTCAGGTTTATTCTAACGCTTTTTTGTATAACTATGACCTTTTTAGCTTCTGAACAGGTAATTTTAGTATACACACGAGCCATTCTCTGATACCCATAGTTGTCACCCCTTGTATCGAGCTGAACGCTGCCAGTAATCCTACACACAATGTATAGCATCAAACGCCATTTCACTCTTTCAAATGGAAAAATTATCTTGTGCTTCAGAAAATGAATTCTCCCCGGCGTCGAGGATGTTCCTGTTTCTAAGACGTTTGTGAGATTTTTCGTAGCATTCACACAAGATTTGGTCTCATACACACACACACACACAGACACACACACACACACACACAGGCACATTGATTATTATATACATATTTTGATTGACGTGTTACAAAGCTGTCATTCAAAAGATTCAAAATGATGGCTTTGCCTGAAAGATGATAACACAAATACACATTGGAAAAGGCTGGAGTGTTTCATAGTTGTCTTGAGAAGAAGCCTTTCCAAATATCTGGCTCTTTACTCATCTGCTGTCCTCAAACCAGAGGCAAATGGTTTATGTTCATCCAAGTATTTGGCAAGTTCTTTATATCCCACTATCTGATAGACTGGCTTTTTGTTTAAATAGAGGTCCTATAAAAACCTGGAATGAAATCAGAGGTTACGGGTAGAGTTCTGTGCATCGGTCATCATTTCTTTCCGTTTCCACGAAACAAAAGATTTAGTGCTGAGGTCTCTGGTAATATAGAGGTAATAAGGGACTGTCAGACCAGCCTTCAGACAGATCTCCGTGACTACCACAAAATATGGCAAAACCACTCCCTCCCCCATTCACAAATCCGAACAAGATCATGCTCAGAAGAATATTAACATCACCTGCTACTCATTAAATGCCCATTTACACATGGCACTGATTTCTGTATACCAGTAATCATTTTAACTCACCTTTGTATTTAATGTGTTAATTACGTACTCATTCTTTTCCGTTCAACATTCTTGCATATATTTCTCAGTGCTTTTGTGTCTGTTTCTGAGTTCTTCTATTAGGACCAGAAGCCTCAACAGCATGACTACTCCTTATCTCTGAGGCACCTGAACTTATACAGTCGGATCATGATACAGTGAGACCTGAACAAGTCTCTTCTGAAGAAATTGCAGGCATCATAAAGTCTTACAAATGTCATAAGGTTGCTAAAATTCAAACCACACTCATTATTGTTGCATCGTTACTCTGGTGTTTCTCACACATTTCCAAGGTTTTTTTTTTACTGAAACAGTTTAAAAAAAGCACTTTGTTCTGTCCAAATTTTGTTACTTAGCATCCAAGATGCTAGGAGGAGTAACTGGTACCAATACTTACATAAGAGCTAAGAGGATCTCTTTGGCTAAGGTGATACCTCCGTCTGAGGCCATGTTAAATGTTCATTTGTATTAAAAACCTTCCAGAGTTCTCCATCGCTCGTTTTACACTTACTTGCTATTGGTCACAACACATTTGCTGGTATATCCAATTAGAGATATGCATTATAAACCAGTTTTCTGTAGTGTTAATTATTTTATGACTTATTGGTAACATTCATTTATTGGTAAATTAGTGTTAAAGTTAGAAGCATTTGTTTCAACACTTTATGGTTTAACATGTAAAAAATATACGGTATACCTGTCCTGTAGGCCTATATACCTTACTCATCAAAATACTGATTTTTTTTCCATAAGTTTTACAGCTGTCAAAAAGTTGTTTTGTTATAAAGTGACAGGCATTTGAATGAATTACCAACATGATTGTGATCCCCACTGTATAATGTTTTCACATAATAAGAAGAGCAAAGGAAAGGCCTTCCTATTTCTGCACCATGGCCGAATCTTTACATACTTGTGTTAGTCACAGTTGTAAAGAGAACACGCATTTGAAACATTTAATATTGAAAGATCCATAAAATCAAGGGGTTTGCTACAGAGTTCACCTCTAGATATTAGATTTACAAATTGCCACTGGCCATATAATTTAAACACTTTATTTTACGATGACTGTAAATAGTCCAAATTGTTTTATAGAGACATTGTGTAAATTTATAGTAATGCAGTCCTACAAAGGTAGAGTGTCTTCAGGGTACAAGTAATTTGTCATTATTTACCATATGCCTTTGATTCAAAGAGTAACTTGTAGTTTCCTTTTCAATGTTCGTTTTTTTAAGCTCTATGCAAAATTCAGAAAATACTTCTGCAGTGCAATGTCTGCTTTAACACGTGTGTACATGGCATGTGGAAGTACAAGCCATGAAAAGCTTTGCTAGCTTTCTTTGCAACGGGGCATTGTTGAGACAGTTTAACCTCTGGGATGTGTCTGGGCTCTCTGCATGGCAGAACTGGGCTCTCTGCATGGCGTTCACTACATGTTTTGTTGTCCGCAGTGCCAAGAGGCAGGCCTGACTGCCACTAGTTCAGCCAATCTCAGCAAGTTCGGGAACATCAATAGCAAAAGGTGGAGTCACACCGGGTGTGCACAGGGGGCTTTCTTATTTGTCTCACTGTGTCAGCTGTCAGCAAGTGGGGAAAGAAGACATCAATCAATTATGTGAAAAAAATGTGCCATGGTGCCTTAACTCAGGGTCAGATTCATTTGGAAGTGTTCAGAAGAAAAGGTCCATAATCCAAAACATAGATTTTATTTACTTTCACAATCAATTCCACACAAAACACTCACATACTGAAGTAGGAGGTTTCTACCTCCTTCATAAAGGTGCTTAACATTAACAAATGAAGTGCCATCTTTAAGGATTTGTAAGGAACTTGACCAGCAGGGTCCAGATTTACTGACTGATCTTTATTGATCCAGAAATTGCCTTAACATCATACTCTCAATGTCTAAAAATGTCCCTAAATTGAAATGGCCAGGTAATACACTGGCGTAAAGAAAAACCACAAACTACTCTGGCTTCTAGCATGCAGATGTTTGAAATTTGCAGGAATGTGAATTCATTATGATGTAAAGTCATTATAATTATAGTGAGTAGAATTATGCAGTACATCAGAGGCATGACTTTACAAGAGAACACTGTGTAATATTTAAAGCAATGCTTAAAATTTTACTCCCCTCCTTATATAAAGTTTTAATTATATATTCATGTAAGCAGCTGTGTTTACAAAACAGCAGTACTTCAAACTCCAAAAACTCGGTCACAACTTTCTTTAAATTTCGAAAGTTACCATTGTGCTATTTAAAAACTGGTCTGATGTGTTTGATCCACCCATGGATTATACTACAGAAAATTGACAATTACTTGATTTAACATGAAGCTTATTTTCTGTATTTCTCTCAAAATGTTCACTTTCTAATTCTCATGCCATTTTGTTAAGATGTAAAAGAATACAGTTTGTCTGAATTACTCATTTACAGTAACTCACAATATTGTCAAAATCACAGGTAAATTTGACAAAGCATGAATCTTAATTTTCTTTGGGAAAGCTTAATTTAATTTGACACAAATATAACCACTGACATGTTGACAACTGTAAAGTCTCACTCTATTTCCTACATGTTTTTTAAATACGGCATAGCAACATAGAAATAATAGATGTGGCCAAAAGCAGATGAGCTGTATGAAAAATATCTAGAGTTCTGGCACTCATTAGTCCTGTAGCATCAGTGTGTTGCATAGTAACAGTGAGACAGGAGCAGGAGGGAGTGGTACAAAGACACAAACTCCTATATCACTGCCCTTCCAGAGGCACCAGTTATGAATACATACGGCAGCATTCAGCTGTGTGTTCAGTGAAGACCAGCCCCGTTTCTTCTGACAACTTCCGATATGCTCCACGAGTGGAACCCAGCATGAAGTTAAGTATGTTTACAGCTCCGTTCAGAGAGAGCAGTCCTCATGGGTTACCTTCCAGGATTATAAATGCACTAAATATATTCCAAATATGTTTACTGGACATGTTACATCGTTCTGGCTCTGTGCCTGATTGTGAATTTTGATTGGTGACAAGCCCTCGATGCCTTTAAAACCGCACAGAAAGTCTTTGGCAACATAATCGGTCAATCAAAAGTTTACTGCAGAAGAGAAATACTTCTGTTGGGTCAGCAGTAACACTTTTGAGACTTCATCCCCACATGGAAACTAACTCAAGGTCTTCGAGCATGAAATCAAACTTTTTTGTGGTGGAAGTAGACAGACCAACTTTAAAGGAAAAGTCACAGTAAAGTTTCCCTCTTACTGTGTAAATAAGCCCAGTTTACATTTGAAACTTGCATTCCTTGTTTACAAATTTGTCTTTTATTGTATGCCTATATTTTGTTACATTACTATAATAGGGCATGGGAATTAAAGGGAGCTTTTATTTTGACATGGTTTCCTTAGTCCAAGCACTTTGCATTTAGGGTTGTCAGCCATAGGCTAATGCAGTTGGCACTCAGATATAAGTCAGCCCAGCTTGTGAATAGTTGCATGTAGAACAAAAAGAACTTGCTTAATATGAAGATTTGGCAGCCCTCTGAGAAGGCATAAGTTTACTTGTGTGTTTGTAGGTGGAAGTTTACCGTTTAAGGTTTTAATAGATCGACTGAAACCATCAGTCAAGTCTTGGCCATCACTCAGGGTGGAGTCTGCGACAGACTGAGCAGGATGAAGACACACAAACAGCGATAAAATACATTGAAATTGTTTTTGCTCAGAACATTAAGCCCATTTGTCTGAGTGTGACAAACGTTTTCAGTCAGCGGTGTTTCTGAGCGTGTCAAACGTCCCGCCAACACGTAGGAGCGCGACTGTGTGTCCTGCCACGTCTGGGCGCGACGCGTGCGCCGCTCGCCAATTCACGAGATTTACTGAGGCGACAGCAAACGCGGAACAAAAAAGACTCCTGCTATCGCAGCCTGGAGTGAGATGAATGGAGCAACCACAACGCACGTCTGTCAGGTAAATGGTGAGGGAGTCCTCGGGCTCCCGTTTGGCTGAAGGGGACTTGGGTTTTCAGGCGACAGGACTTTGTCACAGCATGAAGAAGGATTCTCAGTATGCTCAGCGGTGCCTCTGCGTCAAAGAGAGGAAAGATTTGGCATGCTTCACAGCACAAAGGCCACTAGAGAGGGAGTGTCATGTCTGTGCAAAAGCAGATTCACAGGAGAGGCTGAGATGAAACAGGCCATCAGGAAAAGCCTTTCGCAAGACATTAAGAGACGGTGTGCAGGAATAATATTACCTGTCCATGGCACGGATTGAGTAGGGTCAAAGGATCATCCTCTAAAGAAACACTATATGAATCTCTAACATGGAGTTACATGTGCTTTTAGAGTTGGAAAATACCCAACATCTTATGGTGCGCTAGTCAGAAATACCTGGAGGTTGTAGACTACTCTTCCAGGTCCGTTGATATTGCTCAGACACAGATGAAGAGTTAAGAACAGCTAAGAAGTGTGTTTGCATTCGGCGGAACTCCAGGGGAGTTAATAATAGATAACATACAAGACTTTACAGAATAAGAAAAGAGGAACATTGGAAAAGAGAACTTCCACCCCAGGCTTCCCACAAGCCAATGGGGAAGCTGGAGAAGCTGCTGGAGAAACAAAGAAAATTCCTGTGACGAGCTGTAGCAAACTGCCAAAAACCTAAACACATGGACACTGATGTGGCAGAACTTGAAGAAACATGGCTCCCGTGAGGCTGAAAGAAATAGCTCCCCCAGTTCATAGAAGGCTGTAAGGTGACAGAGGAAATGTTTCAATTTGTTCTTCTGCTATAAACAGTTGAACATATTAGCAGTTTTCCACAGATGTGCATAATAACTTTAGTGCACAGAAAACGATGTACAATCCACGTACTCCAGACGCGAAGCTCCGTCCCAACACTATTGTAAGACACATTTCCCGACTAATTTGTGTTATAGTCTTACGTTTCTTCAACAAAGCTTTCCTTTAATTTCCTTCAACATATATTTTAAATGTCTCTTATTCATTTAGCAAACGTCTTTGTCCAAAGAGACTTACTAATGACACAGATATTACAATGAAACCGATTCTCTGCATTTAACCCATCCCTTGGGGGAAGCAGTGGGCAGCCATTTTACAAAGCCCGAGGAGCTAGTGTGGAATGTGGGGTGGGATTGAAACCAGGAGACTTCTGCATCCCAGCCTGATGGTCTAAACATTGAGCCACCATCTGCTTTACATCCTGTAAATGTTGAGTCCTTACTATGTAGCCCATGTGAGCCTTTTTAAGGGACAACATGAGCCCCCCCCTAGCAATGATGACGGTGTCAGTGTCAGTGGCACTTCTGTGCCATGTGCCAGAGCCCGTCCCTGTGTTTCACACCTATAAACGCTTCACCCCGATGGCATACCAGCAGTCGATGCTGACACGCCTTTTCTCTTCACTACATTCTAACACATTGCAGGTTCGCATGCTTCGGACACCCTACAATTTGTTTTGGGTATAGTGGAAATTTTCGTGAATAAATGGTCTTGTGCAGTTATAAAGAACATTTCAAAACAGGACAATAGAAGGTTCAGTAATATTCCTTAAAATGTGTACTAAATATGCAGACTGATTACTAGACAAGTTTCATAAATATTGACAGACTGCACCCATGTCAGTTTATCCACTCAGCACATATTCTTTGCCAAATGTACGCGAGATAAACTTTCTAAGCACACATTCATATGGGAACATGTAACTTCAGATGAAGGAGCTCTCCGGCCGTCGTGTTGCGTGTCCCTGTCTAACAACGCTTTCCTTCCATTCGTCTCCTCCCTCTTTTTCCTCACTATGACACTCCATTTGTTCCTTGGTTCTGTTCTCGCTGTTTCCCGCACGGTTCCTTGCATGATCGGTTCCTCTCTGTTCTGTGCTGCTATCGACAGCCTACAGGGCCCTCCGCCGCCCCCCCTTCCTTTCTTAGTGTGGCTCCATCTTCTTTCTTCCAAAATCTCGGCTCTGTCGCTCAGAAGACCGGCCCACAGGAGTGACAGTGAGCAGCAGTCTTCGTCTCAGCTGGATCCTTGTCTTCAGCGTTGCACATCAGACCGTCACGATGTCAGTCTTTTAAATTGTCGCTCTTGAAGCAAATTTAGGCCCCGAGTTAAATGAACTGCCAGCACTTTAAGCTTCATGCTACACCACAAGATTACATTATAACAAATGAATCATCAGTTCTGAGTGTGGACAGAGGCAAGTTTCCATTTTTCACTGGCCTTTAGCAAGCTGATAAATCTGTCTTACCTGCATTAAGTGTGGGACAAAAGCCAAGATTTGTGTGAATGGCTATTACTGGTGATAGAGTTTGATTTACGATTTAATTGACTAACACTGCAGTCATAGAATGTAAACAGGGGCTCCTTTATGAAGACTGTCACGCTATTGGCTAGGATGGTTCTCTATAAACTCAAGCAAAACCCTGCAGGCTGATTATACCCTGTGTGCCTCCTGGTTTTGCACACTGTAAATCACATTTCACATGCATGTTGTTTGCAGACGTCACCATCAGGAGAGTGAAGGCCTAATGAAAAAGCAGCCCATATGAGAAAAGAGTAACCCAGGTACTTAATAATGTTTTATTTTCTGGAGTTTATTTATCAAAAGTTACATACATATCAGTTAGCTAAAACAGAGCTGCTTTTAGGGCTGAGAACTGAAAATACTTTTATTAAAATAAGAACAACTTGAGTTGCTGTTCTGGATGATCTAGTCAAATTGTACTTTGGATCTCCGGGAGCGATGTTTTTGCTTTTCAGAAATTTTAATCCATTCATTCTCATTTGGTACCTTACATAGACAAGTGAAGGCAAATAGTATAAACAATCAAAACATTTTGTAACTACATTGTGGTGCAGCTTCATTTAACATCAGCAATGCTAGACAAATCCCCCCCTTTTTTTAATTCAGCGAATAAATTTGAGAGCGCTCGTCCCTTAATGTCTGCTGGTAAAATGGCATTTTAGTGATGCATTTTGACAGGCCCTGCCACTGTGAATTAGCCTTGCAGTTACGTTTTCATGTTTTGCTAATTACTGTGTCAGGAGGCCAAGTTCTGTGTACAAATGAGGGCTGGTTGTGACAAATCACCGGTAACACCGCTTGCCTCTCAGAAACCTTGCCGTTACAGAAAAAGGTCAGGTCAGTCTTCTTAAATATGAATTGTCTCTAGCAGAATTCAGAAGGGAGCGGATTAAGCAGGTGCTGCAGCTCAACTAAACCAGCAGTAGGATGCCCAAACTTTGCCTGCGTCCACCTTTATAAAAGCAAACTCTACATGGAAGGCCAATGGTGCCCTGCCAAGTGCCAGTTTAATATACAAGTCAGAGAGGAACAAAATAGCAATGCAGAACTACTAGTCTGTGCTGGGAGGGGGGGAAGTGATTTTTAACATATTTCTAGAGCAAGGTTAAATCTGAATTTAAGGTCAGATAAATCCATTAGTAATAAGTTATGACAGTAGGCCAGAGGACGTATTAATAAGATCATTGCACCGACTCCTGCTGTCCTTCTCTGATCTAATGATTGAGTTTTGAACTTGAAGACATGATATCTCGTTCTGCTAGTTTAATAACCCTGCCAATAATTTACTTGGTAATTGTTTGCGCTGTACAGCAAGAGGAACGTGTTAACTTAGATGAGTTTATGGGTTTTTCTGCAAAATTTTAGAAGTATTTAAATAGCTTATTTGCTCAATTCCTGTAGAAATTATTTAGATAGTAAAAGTATATATGTTGCAATAGAGGCGTTTTACACTCACATTCTGCACTTCATAACCTCAACTATAACTCTCTTTGACATAAGCTTTTATATTCATTTTTCAGATGTTTTTAATAAATTATATTAAGTGAATTAATAACTAGGCATCTTTCCTGTTCTGTTGAATATTAATACATACTGGCAAGAAGGTCTTTAATAAATAAAAGTACCACACAGAAAATCCGGTGATATTTTAGTATTTATATATTTATTTAGTGTATGCTTTTTATATCATTTTTTATGTTTCTTGCTACTTGTTTTATATATA
>JABJVR010037040.1:0-32961 GCA_025773905.1 Chitala chitala
GGAATGAAGGATCTGCAGTAGCGCTCCCTCCTACACTGAGGGTGTACCAGTCGCCCGCTGAAGGTGCTGCACAGGGCATGCCAACAGTGTCAGCATGCTGGCACAGATGAGACCGAAGGGGGAGAGGATTGTGGTATATTTCAGCAGCATGTTTAACAAGTCACTCACTATTGTGTTAAACAAGAGCTCTTGGCTGTTGTGGCAATGATACAGCACTTCAAGTATTACCTCTATAAAACACAGTTAAGTCTGGGCTGACCATTCAGCCCTCTAGTGGCTAATGTCATTCAAACAACCTGGCCATTGGCCTGTGCGCTAGCTGGAAGAACTGCAGGCTTAAAATTCCAGTGGTACACAGAGCCAGTAAACACCAGTTTAACTCTGCACTGTTCCATCCCCATGCCCTCTGTGTAGCAAATTAGTGCGGTCACTGTATTCAATTCAGTGTGGAGCACACACAATCCACCCCCCCCAATCTGAGATCTGAATAGTTGCTTCAATGCCACACTTCATAAATAAACCTTGCCCCCAAGAACATTAATTAGAAAAGGAGCAACCATCACAAAGTACCATAGTGTGACAGTGGCTGTGAACTGTTATGTTGCATGAGGGGATTGTGGGGTTAGTCTGGGTTACAGCACTGTGTTTGACTGGGATTTCAAATCATGTGGGAGTGTAGCGTGAAATAGGAAATAGAGAGCAAACATCTAAAATGTAGTCCATCTTTGGGTATCCACAAAAAGTATTTTCTTAGCTTAAAATGGGGGATTGCTATAAAGAGCAATGGTGTCCTTGTGTAGCATTCCAAGACTGGGGATAACATTACACAGCAATTCCTTTTTGTTCTTTATTCCAATAAAATAGTTTACAGTTGAACAATACACCTTTAAAAAAAAAAAAAAAAAAAAAGTAGGATAGCCTGAAATATTGCAGAATGGCCATTATAAAGTACTCTAGTCCACAAACCAAAATCTACAGTTATTTTTGTGATGCTGGATCATCTTAGGCCACCACAAGCAATTAAAGAACTCACCTATAAGAGCTTAATACATATATGGAAGGTTTACAACCAGTTTTGGAATGCAAGGTGAGCTCAAACCGCTGCTTTTTGTTGTAGCCATACCACCACTGACCAGGCAAGTAGTTCACATTGGTGTTTACAGCACAAAAGTTGAGGTAAGCAGCCCCTTACACACCCAGCATTTTTCAGGCATAGTATGAAGCGCCCTCATCTCCATTACTGGATACACGCAATTGCGCTCCTATACCCATTTCATGTAAAGAATCCCCCTTGCCACATACTTATCCATAACAAGAGAATGCTTTCATTTATTAGGGATATTAAGGGGAAGAAAAAAAAAAAGTTTACTGAACATAACCAGAATGGTAATTTGACATACTGAACCTCACTAAACAGGCAGCATTTACATGTTCTGCTACAAACTGTCAGTTCAGCCTTCCTGGAAGACAATAAAACATCTGTCACAAGAGATGTACAGATATGCATAAAAGTTTTTGGGATCAGCAAGTTCCAGCAAAGAACCCCTCATGCAGTACATCCACATAAATAGTCTAATTATAAACTGCAGCTGCCTTACTGGAAAAGGTGCTACAATTAAGGTCAAAAATCCCCAAGCAGAGGATTGTAATGGGACATATGTGGGATCACACTGCACTTGTCTGCCAAAATAAGGCAAGTGGTGTATCCACCATGGGTGAAAGGAAGAAATCAAAGATCTCAATGTATAGATGGTCAGCAACACAGGAACAAAAAGTGGGAGATTAGTGCCCCTCAGAATTTGGGAGTGGGGCATCTGGGTATCAAAACGATTAAATGAAGAAAATGCCCTGTACAGCCTGCCCATCTCATTTCTTGATCCCAGAGACGTTGCTAGGGTAGATGAGATAAGACACCTTCCCTACAGCTTGCAAAAAAAGGATACTCTCCCAAACTGTCCGCCCTCCCCCCTTCATGCAGGCAGCACTCGTTCCAATGTATCCCGGACAGCCTGGCTCAATTTGTCAGGGAACTTGACCTCATATTCCACCAGCAGGTCACCTCGCCGCTCTGGACACTTTGGTAAGGGCAAACCTTCACCAATTACCCTCTTCTTCATCCCTGGACGAACCACATCTTGGGACGCCACTGGGATGGTCCGGCCATCCAGCGTAGGAACCTTAACTGAGCTACCACACAATGCCTGTGGAGTGAACAACACGACAGAATCAGAATCACAAATGCAGCAACAGGGCTGAGTACCCATGACTGTAGTCAGATAACTAATGCACCTAAAACAGGATCCATAATAGTAAATTTTGGTTTCAAAACTTGTGAAGCATCAATACCTTTCATCTATACCAATAGGTTTTAAAATACTGAACACATTCTAACTGGCACACTTTTGTACACAAAGCAATAACAGACTGGTCATCACTTAGTTTCTGAGCCTTTCTGGTAAGCTGTCAACCATTCCCATACCCACAGTCTGAACTGTGAACCATAAGAAAAGTTCTGGGGGGGGGGGGGGAAAGTCCTAGACCACTGAATAGTTGCTGTTATAATTATTAAAGTCTTCCAATATCAACATCTACATGATTATTGATTTATAAAAAACCCCTCCTTCTGGATAAGAAACTGCTAGACATGCAAAACGAACAAACATTGTTGCATCATCTGAAAATGACTGTGGGAACAGAAACACGCACTTACATCTCTGAGGGAGATCTTTGCTGGGTAAATTATATCAGAACCATCTCTGCGGAAGGTACCATGTGGCTTGTCTTTCAAAACAAACACAACATCAGCAGGGATATTGGTAGGCATCTCATCTCCCTCCTTAGGGAAGGTGATCTTGGTGCCCTCCTTCCAACCCTTCTTAATCTCTACAGTTAATATCTTGTCTTCAGTCCGCGTGGTTCGGCCGTCAGGGTTTAGCCGGCGGTGGGAAATCTTCATTTTCTTAGTACTTCCTGAAAAGATCTCTTCCAAAGACACCAGAAGCTCATGTACAATGGGTGGATCCTGTTTCTTTTCCAAACCACCAGTTCTGGCTCCAAAAGACCTGGAGAATCCACCCATGCCAAAGCTGGCAAAGGGATCATCCATGTCCATATCATCATCTGCCCCACCATTGCGGAAGAACTGATCAAATGGATTGCGCCCCCCAAAAAACTCTGTAAACATGGCATGTGGATCACCATGGAAGGTGTAGCTGAAGCCAGATCCGTTGGGACCACCTCCACCAGCGCCTCCCTTTAACCCTACAAGAAAGTAAAACAATAAATACCCCATTTCACTTTTAAATCCAAGACACGTTTACACAAGTCAGCCAACAGCGCCTAAAATTCTGATACAGCTCCGTATCTCAAGATAGTACAATTCCCCCTCACGATTTTGCATGCTGGAAACCTGTCGCTTCAAACCCCGCATACTGTCGTCAACAGTTTAGCTGCTAAACAGAGGATACCGACGAGCTCGTTGACAAGCTCGAGCTCGTTGACAAGCTCGAGCTCGCCGCCCCGTGACGCTAGTTAGAAACTTCCAGCACAACCGCGCCTTCCAGAACATTTTGCCGTATTGGACGTCCAGTTTAAACTGCGACAAATTGTATTTAACGCTGACATTATCTTATTCAATTTATTTTACACCCCGTCCTTCATGGCAGTGGCATCAAAACGTTTTAAAAGAATGCATTAACAATTAAAATGCTGGAACATTCTACGAAACAAGGACAGAACAGGAACCTAAAACTCCTTAGCAAGGTCATTACAAAAATAAAATCAAAGAATTCCACTCAATATGTTCACTAATTATACCAATATTCAAGGTTCATCTAAGGGGCATACTATTATTTCCAATTAATCTACAAAACGATCTAAAACTTTTCTTAAAACATAACATTTACAGTTTATGAACGCGTTTACATAGGTGTAATTCGAAGTTGCAATTAATGAGCCAAGAAACATCTGTAAATTTATCAGCGCGCGCGCGCGCACGAAACGCGAACAACTTCTAGAATCCATGACACAGACCACCTCAGTCAGCAAGCTAAAAACTTCATCTGGGTCGTTCGTCGCTGGACAGAGAGCAGATATAAAGACAGTTACCTTCTTCCCCATATCGGTCGTAAATGTCTTTCTTTTTGGGATCACTGAGCACATCGTAGGCTTCAGCAATTTCTTTAAATTTCTCTTCAGCTCCCGGTGACTTGTTTTTGTCCGGATGGTACTTCAAAGCTTGTTTACGATACGCTTTCTTTATCTCCTCTTCAGACGCTCCTTTCTGTATACCTAATACACTGTAGTAATCTTTACCCATTCTGACCATCTAAATAAGAATTTAACTGTAATCCAAGTAGTTAAAATTGTTTTACTTTCGTCTTAACTTTCCTAAAGCACACAAAGCTTCGCAATCACAACTTGTGTAATCACAACTACTTCACTTGGGATCCTCTTCAGTTTCTCTTTTAGGTGGTTCTTGTATTGGCGAAAACCAAAAGACTGCAAGCTCGCTTTTAATTAAACAAGCCCAGTTTGCAAAGAGTGAGCACAGGGTGCTGTCAGCGAGCTTTTTGTATCGCTGCAGAAAGTTCGAGAACTTTCTCTAGGAACAGGAACCTTCCAACACGACTTACTGCCACACGTAAACCTGTTTTTCGTTTCCCCGCCCACATGCCGACATCACGGAGGCTGACACTTCTTTATCACGAACACACACGTACACCCAATCGACGCACTGTTAGCTTATTCTGCAATGAAAACGAAAGGCAGCCAGGAAGAAACGAATATGCATTGTTATAACGAGTATTGTGCAATTTCACATAAGTAGACACTCGCCACTGAAACACTGAATATAGTCTGTATTAATAAATTTTTCTGCATTGTATTGCTCCTCTTGTTTACTTTGAATTCGTTCATATGGGGCGAAAAAGCGTTGGCATGAAGCAAAAAACTAATTAGAAACGACAGTTTCCTCATTTGGGGAAAAAAAAATATATATAATCCTTTCGCTGTTAATCATTGAATGTCACTGTTATATGGTTTATTCTTTTCTTCTCGTTCATAAATTGTTACACATTAACCGAATATTAACATTTCTGACACACATAATTGAAGAGAAACAAAACATCTTTCCGTAGATCTTAAATTCTCATTAGCCACCATGCATCACTCCATATTGGTCCGCAGTTCTTTGAGTGGATGTTACGCGAAGGTTCCAACGCACATAATTGGCTCTTAGTCACACTGACCACAATGCACAGAATTGATTGGCGACCTATCGTGCCTCCTCTTTTCTTTATTGGACGAGAATTAATATTTTTCGTTCTCTGATTGGACATCGTGGTAGCTAGTGGTGTGCAGAAAGGCCAGTTCAAACTGCAAAAATGAAGCATTATGAGGTAGGACATTAATTGTGATATTTTAAGGCATAGTGTAATACTAGATTGTTATTTTTCCTCATTTGTAGTTTGTATTACTAAGGGAGCCGCTCAAAATATGACACGAATTTTCTTTTTTATTTGACTGAAGCTGTCAGCCACCGAGTAATAATGCAGGCTAGAGCTGTACTGAGCTGTGCGCTGGCGCTTAGCCATGGCCCCATTTGTGCAAACCTGTTCATGTAACGCATACACAAATAAACATAAATCTCGTTTCTATACGTTTCCGTGCGCCGCATGTGCTTAAAGTCTGTTTTAATATAATAAATAATGAATCTAGCATAGTATATTTTTTCGCAGATATACAGTATAAACGTGTTTCTGAGTAGCCGCACACTATGATGAAAGCGAGGATTACACAGGTGAGAGTGTGCTCGGCTGCTCGAGACTCGAGCTTGGAATTGGTGTGTATTGTGTAAATACCTGTGTGTTCTAGTCATTCACCAACAGGTGATCAATGTGAAATAACAATTGTATTTAAACAATGTGGTGAATTTCAGACCCGTCAAATCTTATGTTTCGCGCTTTATTGCTGTTGTACCTAAGATATAGTAACTACTTTTTACATTTCAAAGATATAAATAACTGTCGCAATTGTATGTGTCGATATTTTTCCAAGGCATTGCTTTCTAGGATTCGCTTTTGACAGCCTGAGCTCTCAAAGTTATGTATTAAATTGTATTGGGCGGGCATTAGGCCGGTGCTCTTCGATTAGTTATAGATTCACCTATTGTTTGGAGTGGTAACATTAAATTGTTTATCCTCCTCTTCCAATAAAATTTGCTGAAATAATCGCGATGTAGACTGTCGCTGACAAATATTTGCACTAACATATGGCAAGATGATCTTACTGTCAGTATTGTCCACAAAGAACAGTAGACGTGCAAATGTTTTTCTCTGGAGCCTACACATTAACAATATTCTGTACTGAACTCAGACAATTCTTTCAGATTCTTTCGTCAATGAAAATTAAAGGGCAAGTATAAAAGTAAATTGGTGTAATCGGCGCAAGAAACATATAGAAAGACTAAGACAAATTTTTCTTGAGTGCAGGAATTACTGGTTTACTGCATGCGTGTATTAGTTACATGACACGAAGATTAACTTGAATATAATGTTGTGTCTGATGTCATAGCTCGGACCGAGTGGTCTGCTAGCCTCTTATACGTGTACGTAGACATATTGAGTCTAAGTTTTTTTTTTTTTTCCTCGTGGATGTAATACTCTGTGGAGTCTAGGTATGAGTGAAAAAATGTAGGCATGGTTTTCGTGTTTGACTCCTGAGAACACAAGAGACAGCATTTCAAGTTCCTCTTAGTACCATTTGTTCATAATAATACATAATCCATTTGTTGAACAAATTCATTATGTATAATTTAAGTGTAAAATGACTATTGTAACAAAAATTGATATAGTCATACATTGAGTACTCCATTATTTTAATCCCACCAAAAGATGCTTTATAGATCAAATTTACAAGAAAGAAATATGTCCCTGTTATTATAGTACACTGGAGGCTTCCCAGCTCTTTCCAGCTTAATCAGAAATTCAGCATAGGTACAGTCCTATGTACACACCGCAGGCGGTGCTGTTGCTTTATTTTTCGATAAAGTAGTAGAACAGCAGCCCTAATTTATATTAAAATATTTAATCGATACATAAAAAATTGAAATAAAAAGTAACTGAATATATTAGAAAAATTAAGTATTTTCTTAAAAACCATGCTTTAATAAATATGCTTTTTCATAAATCAGAAAAAGCAGATTACTTTCAAACACAAAACAGTTAATATCTGCTTGCCTATCAAATTATTCTAGTTTATTGAAATTTTTTAATTAACAATAAGAATTGAATGTGAAACACACATCAGTCTTTTTTTTTTTAGCCATGATAATACAAATTATTATGGCACACAGTACAATAAATGTAAAATATAGAGGATTAAAGTAACACTGCAGTACTTTATGACCCTTTTTGTGTGTTTTGTTGTTAAAACAAATTATATATTCAAATTTAACACTTTAGTTTTAACTTTAACTGCAGGTTTTGGAGAAATAAAAAACAGTATGACAAATCAGCCATAAACACAGGATACAATATTAACACATCAAAGCTTTTAAAAGCAAGAACATCCCAGTCCAGTTAAATTACCTGCTATTAACACATATAAGTGTTGCGTAAAAAAAAGATTTAAGTGCTGAATTTTGTAATGAATTAAACGCAAGCATTAAGTAATTAATTGCAACTCTAAATAATAATTAGTAAAATTTAAAGCTTTATGTGTGATGTGAATCTGATCATTAGTTAATTACATAGGGAAATGTGCATGTCAGATAAGACTGCATTATGTAACAATGTGTGCCATTTTAAGTTTAAAATATGAAAATATCTAAATGTTAAGTGATGTCATGGCTTTCAGGAACAGTTGCTATTCACTATTTCTTTATGGTCAGTAAATTAATTGGTAAGATCTATTGTACCTGAAGATGTTTTCATCAGAATGCCCATACAACAGAAAACATTAAACTCTGAATTCAGTTTTAACATACAAACAATACAAATTAAGACTGCATATTTATTTTAAAAATATGAAACTGCTTTCTTGAAATCTGATGATAATTTTTTCCAGTTTAACAAAGGGCAGGTTTGGGAAACCCCCTTTGTGAGTAGCATGGTAGAATACAGTGTGAATCAGCTGGAAAAAAAATTACATTTTCCAACAGACTACTGAACCCCAGGTTCAGTAGTCTGTTGGAAGAAAACCTGAGGATTGAGGGGCTGTGATTGTAGTGTTCTTGTCTACTATAAACACGATTCATTGTCTACTCTTGTATAGAAATGAAAATCATACACAAAGAGGAAATGAAGTTGGACTAGTTTTGTGTTAAATGATTAAATTTTATTTCTTGAAATTGCATCAAAGTGTTTCACATGTATATTTTCCTGAGCAAATATTGTGTAGTGGGAATAACTGTGGTGCTGATCAGGCATTTAGTTTGTACAGTCCTATGACTTTATACTTTCTTAGCTGACTGCATATTGTGTAGTATGAATTGGTCAGTGACCTAAAGTAGTGGTGTAATGGACTGTATTTTAACGCACGTGAACCACAGAATAATTGCAGTTTTAGCTATGAAAGTGTGAAATATGGTTTTACTCAAGCTGCTAATAATAGTAATAATTCCCTAAATCTCAGGGCTGCAGTGAAAAGATTCAGAACCTGATTTTGCCAAGTGACAAGTGTTGCTGGACCAACATAGGAATTACACTAACCAGTCAGTGTTAAGGAGCAAAATTAGCCTTTGAAATAATTAGATACAGTAGTAAGATGTAGAAAACATTTAATCACAAACTTGTTAACAAACACTGATGTTACTTGATGCAAAACAATACTTACTGATAGATCAAGAAAAGCCTGTTCATAATTTTAAGAATGGGGTTGAAGCATGGAACGGAAGACTTAAACAGACCTAGATGTACTTCGGTGGTAACTCGGTTCACATAGACAATAACTGGAAATAACTTCAGTCTTGTCGACGGACCCATCTAACAGGGCTTTAATCACACCCTGTATGTAATTACCTATTATTAATAATATATTTACGTATTTAAGTTTCTTTATTTCTCCACACATGAGCTCAACACTAAGTCAATTGTTTACGATTTATCCTGGGGGGAGATTGTGTAATGTGAATCGCTCTGACAACAGCTGCAAGTCATGAAATTTGAACTGGTCAGTGATCTTAAGTCTTTGCAGTGTAAACAACACTTATAACATCTCATTGGCTGTGCAATTATAAGAAAATAATTTGCTATAACCGAATGCTTGTTGTAACAATACAGTGTATTGTAACAAAAACAAACAAATCTGTCAAATTGTCATGGCATAAGCAGGAGAAACCACTCTGGGGTATACAGTTTTATGAAAATAATCCATTCTGTACAATTGATTTTTATCTATGAGTTACATTTAATGTAACATGGATTTTTAGCATGGTATATGCCTTACAGTTTATATATTTAATATGAAGAAGCACTGTACTCTAAATAGCAAGTAGAGATGCTCCAATCAAATTTCTTTTGACCGATGCTGGTAACCAATGTTGTTCTGTTGGAATTGCTGATTTTGACACCAGTAGTCTAAGATGTGCTCCATCAATAGGCAATAATATGGCTAACAACGAAAGCCAGTTTTAACTTTCATCCCTTGTTGGTCATATGGAATTTCATCACGCCATGCAGTCTTGGCAATGTTTTTAAATCAAAATGTACACTATATAGGTTTATAATAGTATTATTTTAATAAACTGAATTTATTATAGTGTTCATTGCGTACAACAGGCGTACCAGATTCATTTTAGTGGATGGGCTGCACTGGAAGTTATCCAAAGTCAGTTGGGCCAGATGAAGAAAATATCACCAAAGCCTTCAGTATTTGTTTTAATTTATTAATTTGTTAGACTGAAATGCTTTGTGCAAATTATGAAGTATGTAAAACTGTGTTATCTTCATATACATGCTCAAACAATTACAGAGCAGTTATGCTTGATA
This sequence comes from Chitala chitala, assembly GCA_025773905.1. NCBI lineage: Eukaryota > Metazoa > Chordata > Actinopteri > Osteoglossiformes > Notopteridae > Chitala > Chitala chitala. The sequence goes on from JABJVR010037040.1 coordinate 9,990, forward strand.
ATGCAAGATAAACAATATGGAAATGCAAGGGGAAAGCACATGCAATTTTTAGGGCAGTCAATTTTCTTCTCAATTTTGCAAAGGACAACAATCAAAACTTAAAATTCAGTATTGGATTTGTTTTGGTTATTTTGTGCATTTTCCACTTATTTCTCTTTAACAGCAGATTATCTATAGACTGTTACTTTGTTGAATTTGTCCATTTTTCTTGAAAAATCCAACACTCAGTCCACCATTAACTTTGTAGCATGTTACTTATTAAAGTTTCCTTATATGTGCTAAGATGCCCAAGTCTATTGGTAGTGTTTTTTCTTCATGCTGTGGAACTTCCATTAAAGTTAAATAACGAAACTCATACGTACTTTATATAAAACAGGAACATCTTAAGGCTACGTAAGGTAATAAAGCAAGCATCAGTTTGGTTATTTTTTAAATTTCTCTGCCGTTCCCTAGTAATGTTATAACAGTTTTGTTTTGTCTAAAAGGGTAGACACTTTTCCCCACATTTGATAAAAATCTCCAAAAGTTAGTTAAAATAGTAAAACACCTAATGACATTCATTTCTCCTTAGTGAAGACAAAGGAAAAAAATTATTTGCAAAAAAAAAAAGTGCGCCGAAAATGAATGGAAGGTGCAAAGTTTGAAACGGCTGCACACCAGTCCAAACTCATAATATGACTGTGTTTTATTTCAGAACATACAGCGTTTTAGTAGAGAAGGTATTGCTTCATCTGCGTTATGTATTCCCAATGTACCAACAATTTAAAGCCGACCATTCTAAGACATGTCTGTAAAGTAACAGCTACGTATGTGTGCTGACTAGGAAGTCAGCAGCACACAGCACATACTGCATCATCTGAAAAATCTGTTTTTGACATCCGTGAAATTAAATGCTGCCGTTTGAGTAACTAAGACTGAAAATCAGGCAGTTCAAAATCAGCTACCATAACTTCAAAAGTTACCAACACTGCAGAATTTGAGAAATTGTAACTGTTTTAAGTCACACTTTGTATTACATAGGATTAAATTTAGCAAATTATGTTCAGGCAGTGAATTGTCACTAACCACAATGCAGATTTAAGTATTACTTATACTTAATACTAATAATAATAATAATAATATCTTTACTATTTAAAATGTTTTAGTGCATTTTAAACAGTTGTAGCACTACTGAGCCAAATTTATATAGTTCACCCAGAAGAAAACCTCTATTTTAAATGCATTTAGATTTTTAAAAATGTTCTAGTTCCATTTTCACATTGCATTTGCACATTACATTGATGATTTTCCATTAGGGAAATTAATTGAAAACTAACTGAAGATGAGGTAAGACACCCTTGCCCCAATAAAACAAAATGAACATTATGGTTGTACCTGTCCAGTGAGTAATCCTGCTGTGGTCCAGACGATACTGTAATCCTGCACAGCCCAGCCTGTCTGTGTATGTCAAATGGCATTTCTTTTAAAACGAAGAGCAGACAACAGTCCAGTGCCCACCATAAATCTGACAGAGCATTTGTGAGTTTGTGTGTGCTTAAGGCAGGATATGGAGAGTGGGTCATATTGTGATGTTTTGTGTTGCGTGGATAATGTAGATCGACTGCGTTTATGTGCGCGTGCGTGCTGCGTGTGCACGCACGTGTGTGCTTCTGCACTTGCAGCCTCGTATTTGTAGCCTGCGTGAAAGGCTGAGACAGGTGTTTCTGATCTGCATGGCCGTGCCAGCAATGCCTGACTCTCTGTTTGCAGTTGGAATGTTACACCCTCCCTAGCTCTTGCCAACAGCCTAAAACCTAGGCATGCTGCCATGAAAGATGCCCAGTATGACCTGTTGAGAGGGCTGACTTTCTGGCCTTTTAACATGGCCCTGTTATAGAGAGCATGTCTTAATTGTGTGTGTTCAGTATAGTTATACAGAAAGCTTGAACTTCTAAAGGAAACCCATTGGCAAGTTTTGTGTGTGAATATGTGATAGCTTTCACAGTTTCAATAAGTTCAGTAGCTCAGTAAATCATACCATATATTTTGCTGGTTCTGGTTTTATTGTGCAGTATTCAGTTGGTACTGGTCTTCTTTTGCATGGTGGTTTATATAGGCCTAAATGTAACTGATAGAAAGGGATGTTTGTGAAACAAACATTTTTTGGTGACAGTGGTTGTGACAAAGGCATGTCTGTTTGCTTTGTGCAGTTGTGATGGTCACTGTCATATTTGCAGACTAGTCATCTTCAGCTTTGTAGCTTTTGTTAATGGCACCTGTTAAATAGCTGAGTGTAAAATGCTGTAGTGTGCTATGCCCTTTGGATGAAAATCAGCACCTTGAGAAGAGGGGAACCAGCACACATGCAGGTGCCTACAGACTTGTTAAATTTAGAGCAGGGGGTGGCAGGGGCCCATACAAAGAGAGTAAGGCATCGGTGTTTGGTTTCCCCAGGCTCTTGATGACATGAGGTGGTGTTCCTTCCCATTTGCGTCGTCGCTGGGCCCCTGCTATCCCTAACATCTCTGATGCTTAGAGCTCTGTGAGTGGCAGCGTGCTGTCCATAAATAAAGATAGAGAGGAGGAAGGGACCATGAAACGGATTAATGTTAGCAGCTGGCAGGAACCCACCCCCACTGCAGTCCACTCCGCCCCCATGCTGCTGACCCTGCCCCTGTGCTGTGTAGCCCGCCCCATGCACACCGTGGAGTGCGCTGTCAGCTTACAGACACATACTCCAGTGAGAGAGTGTGGCAAGTGGTAGGTCATGGATGCCTTGGCTCTGGAGGCCACACAACCCAAGAGGGCTGCCCAACCTGCTCCAGCCCCCCCTCCAGCTCCAGCCAAGCGGCCCAAACCTGCCAAGAAAGCTAAGAAAGCTGTGGTTTTTTTTGAGGTGGAGATCCTGGATGCCAAGACCAAGGAGAAGCTTTGCTTCCTTGATAAGGTAGGTCTGTGTCTGTGTGTGTGTGTGTGTGTGTGGGGTGTAGGAGGTTGTGTGTATATATATATATATATAATATATATGTCATATCATGTCATGTGCCTGCATATATGTGCCTGCATATATGTATCTATGTTGAGGGGGTGACCATTTGAGTTTTGTTTAAATTCTGACATTGAAATTGCAGCTTTAAAAAGTTGGCAGGGGTATGTTTATTTTACAGGTATGTAAAGTCCTAAGTAGGCTACTGGCTTTTGGGAGCTGGTGGACAGAGCTGATCACTGTACCGTAGACAGACAACAATCTCAGCAGTGCCTTATGTCACTGCCATTGACCCCTCAAATTGGGGCCGTCTCTTTATGGGGTTAATTAAAAAAAGATGCATTGTTTTAGTGTCTGCTTGACTGTGTACATGTTAGAAACATCTATGATGCACCCACCCTGTACACATCAATTTTATTTCTTACCTTTATTTTTATGTGAGCAGTTGTTCAATTTTTTTCCCCCATTGATACTTCTATAATAATTGCTGGTCCATAAAATCAAACTCAAGGTTTTGTAAATGTTAATGACAACAGTTGGTTTTCTTAATTTTACTTTGATTTGCCCTGATTGTTCATTATCAGGAATTTTCTTGAAGAAATGTAAAATTTTCCCTTTTCATTTCCTGTTAGAATGCTGCATTATGACAGAATATATTTTTCTGTTACCTTTAAAAATTTGTTGTTTGGGCTAATTTTTGAAGCAGGCGTTTTTTGATTTTTTTGTCAAAGACATGAGACACGTTAGCAAGGTGGGGTATAGCTTGTAATTTTAACACTAAGTTTAATTGGCTGCAAGTCATAAATCAGGAAGAGTATGCATGTGTGTGTGTATATACACTGATGGCAAAGCTGTTAGTACTGCATTGTAGTGTTATCATGGATATGATTCATGTATTATATAAATATTGGGGAAAAAGTTTCCATTTTATATCAACTCTATCTGTAACTGGACTCAAGGTTTTGGAATGAAATGAGCGTTGTACCTTGTTCATTCCTATAGCTGAGTAGTTTTATGATGTTTGTAAAATGTTGTACATGTTTAGTTTATATGCATACTAGGTCAGTATCTGAATAGATTTCAGCTGAAATTGAAACATTATACTATGCCTTTGTTTTCCAGGAATATAGACCTGTAATTTAAAGTTCAGTCATTTAGTTTTTTCTTTAAGAAATCTGTGTTTTTATGTTAAGTATATTCTTATGCATGCCTCTATTTTTCATGTTTATGAATCTTCTTAAAAGGACATGGAGCTTAAGAATTCCACACAACTCAAATGTAATAGACTATGTAATTAACTTAAAATAATTTTATAAGAACAGCATAAGCTACTTTAAATGAAACAACATAATTCTTCACTTTCTTTATCCTGTTTATCAATTGGGTCTAGCTTACAAGTCATAACAACTAATGCTGGGAATTTTATCATACCTTTCAGTAGGTTGCCTCTAGTAACATTACTTGTTTGAGGAGGGCACATACTGGCATGTCTGCACTGGCACAACAAAAATGGGTAGTGCTGAGCAGTTCTGTGCTGAGAGAGGCACGGCTCGAGTTGTGTCACCTTGAGCGGTCACCTTGATTAACTTAGTGACGTGAATTTACATGCATGTCTGCATTTATGGTTTAGCATGACAGCACACAATAGTTCGTCAGAACTGAGTTTGCGGTGTTATGTAATGATACAGACTGACATCGTGTTATTGTGTTGTGATATGTCTGCTATATTTGCAGATATGTCCCAAAACACCTTTTTCTTGCTGAAGTGTATTCTCATGAAACTTAAACAGCCAAAAGTGTCACCACCTCTTAATTGTTCCAGTTGTAGTGTTGTGTTAAATTTATATTCGCATCCCAATTATTAATGGGATAATATACAGAAATACAACATACCATAATGAAAACGGAGTGACATGGTTGAATAGGAAAGCTTGTCAAAATGGAGTTTAGTGTTACTTGCATTTCTGTTGATCATTTATTTAATGATATCCATGCAATACATTGTTTTGTCATACATCTGCTAAATGTGTAGACACATCCAAGTTTTACTTGCTAAATTTTCCAAGTCGCATTATATTTTCTCCTCAAACAAAACATATGAAAGTGGTATGCACCTTTTCATTGTGTCAATTCTATTATTATGTGTAAAAATAGTACATCGGAAGCATATACAAGTTGAATAATTTTAAATAATGTAGATAATACAACATAACACAAGCAGCCAACTTGATTGGACTATTACCAGCCACTCTGTCTTCTCGTACACCTCCTGATGCCAAATATTCATGCTCACTCCTATTAATATACTGCAGTTACAACACGAGAGTGTTGTATACTTTGCATCTGCAATTTACTTTAAAATAAAATAAAAATTACATTACACCAGGGGTTCTCAGTTTCAGTCCTGGGGGACCCCCATGGGTGCAGGTTTTTTTTTCCCAGCCAATTCATTCATTTAAATTTGACCATTATCTTAATTTCATGTTAATTACATAATTTCTTTTCTGCCTTCTTCCTAATGTGATTTTTGGTTATCTTAATTTGAGAGAAAATAAGAGTTACAAAGAAGATCTGTAACAAAAATTATAAATCACACATTACAATGTCACTATAACTGCAGAATCAGAGCAGAAAATGTCTGGGTAATTACGCATGGTGTTTAATTCATAACAGTAATCATTAATTGTATTCAAATTGGAATAATTAATGAACAACAAACAGGTGCCAGTGACAAAGAATGGCTATTCAGTGTTTTAAGGGATTATTAACAAGAAATGGGTTAAAAGATGAAGAATAGTGCAGCTGTCACTTCGCCTTAGGACCAACACTCTCTGCATGTGTGCATTTTAAAATTAAATCTACAGCACGAGGGGTTTAAAACTATAACATATTATCTAAATAAGTATTACTTAAATGAGTCTTATAATTCTGGCAGGAAAGTTTATAATTATCCAAACATTAGAAACAAAAAAATAGCTACGTTGAAACTACAATAAATTCAACAACAATAACGCATCAAAGTGCATACTCCATTAAACCTTATGTGTCCATTTTACATGTAAGACAGTTTATTAACAGTACTCATCGAACTTGTCCTTTAGAGTCTAATATAGTCCATTCCACCTTTCCCATAAGACAAGACCCTCGGGGCATTGTCATCCAAAATCAAAACCACATCTCCGTGTTTGAACTTATGTTTGATTATTTTCCATTTTTGACGTTCTTGCAGGCATGATAAGTACTTACGCACCCGCCTCCACTGGACTTCTCTTTGTGCAAGAACATCCTGTATTTTTGCCTTATAGTTGCACGCAGTTCTTTTTATGCAACAACTAGGTTGGTACCATTGTCTGATCTAAAAATGAAAACTTCACCTCTTTTGTACATAAAGCATTGAGGGCATTTATACATGAATCCACGTCAAGCATATGAGAAACTTCCAGGTGCACAGCACGAGCTGTCAAACAGGTAAACCGCATGCTATCTGTTTTAATGATGCTGTGAGCTCTTTTGACCTCTGATGGCCCAAAGTAATCTGTGCCTACACTGGTAAATGGAGGCTTGTCTGGTAGCAGCCTATCTGAAGGTAAGTGTGTTGTTTTTTGACTCTGAGTTTTAGCCTGGATTTTACTGCACGTGACACACCTCGACAGCTGAATTGGCTGAGGGAACCCAACATTTCTGGCACAAATGAGAGAGCAAATAGTTTCTTCCTGAGTATCCAACCCACTGTCAAAATGCCATTTTGAAATGCTGGATCCAGTCTGAAGATTGAACTGTTCCTTTTAATTGGTTGTTTTTCCTTTTCTAGTGCTGAAATCTCCTCCAGGAATATGTAATGTTGACAGTAATGGATAGTTTCCACTTTGTCCAAGTTTTCCCATGTTAGAGGTACTCGATTCAAAGTCAATCTGTACTCCTGTATAGCCTTTTGTATGTCAGTCACTTGTTTAATTGTGCAAGTCTTGCATTGGTGAGTCACGGCTTCTAGCTCTTGATGCCTTTTACTATGCTGTAACAAAATATCTTTGAGTTTGAGCATCCATACCACAGCCCTTTTTAGATGAAGCCAGTTAGAATAGTGGTTCATCAGTTTGTCTACCGCATCTGTACCCTTAATAACATTTAGTCAATGCAGAACAACAGTTGTGTTCGCCTCACAATTGTCTTCACAATTGTCTTGAAATTAGGATCCGTAAAGAATGACGGTCCTTCGATCCAGTTTTGAGTTATGAACTGCTTCAAAGTTGGCACAACTAGCAAATGAAGTGACACTAAAAAGGTGTACAACCATCTTATATTCCACCATTTTCCATGTCAAATCTTCTGGCCACCAAAGGAAGCATAGGATGTCTGCATCTTCTGGAACTCTCACTTGATGATACATTGCCTCGACGCCATCATGGCAAAGTAATCCTGTTTAAACCTTGTCAGTTCTCCTAATAGGGAGTTTGTTAGGTCTAGACCTTGAAGCAGCTCACAGTTAAGTCAAGCTCCCTGAAATCTGGTAGCGCAGTCAAATATTGCACAAAGTTTTTTCCTTTTGTGAGTGGTATACTCCATCATGTGGAATGTTTCACACTATTCCATCCTGTCAGGTTAGCTGTTCTTCCAGCACCTTCATTGCGTACCCATTTAGTAATAAATTGCCAACACAATGTGTGCTCATGTTTACAAGGTTACACATTAGTGATACACATTTACACAAAACGAAAAGGTTGTATGCGGCTCGATACAGGTACAGAATACACTAATATAAAACTTTTTAGATTAAAACTTGTTTGTATGTAAAAAAAAATAAATAAAAAGCAACATCAAAAAGTGTTGTGCTTTTAAAATTAAATCTTTTTGGGAATTTCTGGATTGACAGTAATTAGAGAAAAGTCAATAATGTTTAAATTCAGTTAATTAAAAACAGAAGTTGGCTGAAACAAAAACCTGCACCCATGGGGAGCCGTCAGGACAGGAATTCTGAAGCCATGCATTACACCATCTTCACTCAAAAATGGAACATGGTTCTTGAAGTCCGGAAACAGAAATTCCTTAGCCAGCCACCTCATTGTGACATAGTCGAGTTCGCTGGAGGACGGAGAACAGCACAGTTTGGTCTTGCTCCTGAGCAATGCCAGTCTAACATGGTACAGTATAACAAATAGTGCGGTGAGGAGGCACACAAGCATGGCACAGTTCAGCAATTTGTGGTGGTGAAATAGAGTTTTTGAAAAGACACAACTTGATGGGGAAGTATAATGATGAAACCTGTCTGTAAATCAGCCTCCTAAGGTTTGTGACCCTAGAGTGTGAGATTTGCTTGTCAAGTTGCAACAGTTAGAAATGAAAGTGCATTAGATTTTTTTACTGAAGTTAGCACTATGATGATAGTTAATGGCAGGCTTTTGTTAACAGGTGGAGCCCAATGCTACTATCGGAGAGATAAAGTCTATGTTCCACAAGTCTCGTAAGTAAGATGTGCTGGACACCAGTACCTAAACATCAAGGCCCATAACTCATTCTTGAAAAAACTGAATATCCAAGCAAATGCACTGTATAGTCTTACTGCTTGCCATTGATCGTTGTATATTGGACAGAGAAATATGCAGGATAAATTGAACTTGTCACGCATAAGGAAGGAAACACAGCCTGTGCATTGTAGTAGTTTTGGCAATTTTAAGCTGTTATCTGAAATCGTGTGTGTATCTGTTTCAGACCCGCAGTGGTACCCTGCCAGACAGTCGATTCGGCTTGACCCCAGTAAGTCTCGTCTTTCTTTTCACTAAGAGCCTGTTAAAATTGGCATTTTTTATGTTCATTTGATGTACCATGCCTGTAAATCCTAGTCAGTGGGATTCATCTGGTGTCACGCTCTGCTTTCTCCACCTGTGTATAAATTAACTGTATATACAGTGCACTCCATTTATATACATGATGTCCAGACTGAGAGTCTTCATGTCTATAAATGTAACTGGAGTTAATTTATAGGTACCAGTCATGTGTTCTTTTTTTCTAAAACATGTCTAGATAAAATTTTTATGAATGGTTTTTATAGTACATACATTAGTTGTGGAAAATGTTTTTCTTGTAAACATTCTGTTTATTAACTTGGAAAATCATTAATTGCAGCACAAATTAGGTGTATTGTTGTTGAAAACAAGATATACCTTTGAATGAACACCGTAAGAGTTTAGCAGTTCAGATATGACTCTTTGGCACTGTTTCTTTAAAACATCAACACAGTCAGCTAAGGGCAGTGCCTTTCGTTTATTTGACGATGCCTTTCTTTAGCCTTATACAGTATTAAAACTGCAGATTTCAAGCAGACAGGAAGTCAGAGACCTCTAAAATGAGCAATGTCATTAGCCACTGATGGTGAGTCCATTGCATAATGTCAGCTTACTATTCTTTGCTGCTCACACACAGAGATGGATAGACCAGCTGTTGTGCAAGTGGTCCAAAAAACGTACAAGCCTATAGCTAGAGCTTACGCTTCTGGAGCTTATGAAAGGAATTAACTGCCTATTGAAGTAACCTGAATTGAAACAGGACTGGACACGTAACGTGTGAACTGTGGTTGTTATTGATATACTTGCAGGTGTAGTGCACTGTACGTTTGTAACTTTTTGTCAGCCTGATACACCTGACCTTTTTGTGGGATCCAGGTTGATTTGCCGATAACACAAAAGTAGGTGTAAAATGTGTGATCCAGATGTCAGTTTAGCAGGATTGTAGAAAGGTGTGTCATGTAAGTATACTTTATCCTGTGTACTGATGACTGACAAGAATACCCTTTAGCAGGATGTACTGTCTGCATGAGGTGGATATCAAGCATTCTTTTTGTGGATGGGCGATTACTTGCATTGATTTTTTTAAGAGGGGAAATCGCTAAAGGATGAGGACATCCTCCAGCAGCTTCCTGTCGGAACTACTGCCACCTTTTACTTCCGTGACCTGGGAGCTCAAATCAGCTGGGTCACTGTGAGTGCTTTTGCCCGCACGTGGGCACGCACACACACGCACACGCATGCATGCACCTCAGTTTCAGTTTTTTCAAAAACTGTCTGGGAAAGTTTACCTGCACAAAGATGGCATAAACTATATGCACAAATGACATAGTAATGTGATAGTTAAGGCAGTAGTTTGATATAGCCATTGTTCAATGGTGTGGTTTTGGCACTGGCACTCTTCAGGTCCCCTTCAACATGCTGTTGTTATACCACATGAGCTTTATTAATGAGCTAACCGTAGCCTGAACTGTCAGTTGAACTCTGTCTCTGGTCTTTTGTTTTTTGACAGGTTAAGGAGCACATATTCCTTAATATGTGCTTAACATTATTGTTTGCAGTACAGTCCTAATCCTATATTGATTTTAATTCATGGTCTCAATTATTTAATGAATCAGAATTTCTAAAAATTGAAATACCTGAATGACCGATTCATCCCAATGAAATGCTGTTGGGTGAAGATGTATGAATCTAATTCTTCTTATGTCCTTTGCAAAAATAGTACAGCTGTGTAACCGAGTCTTTTAAAGGACAACCTAAAGCTGTTTTGAGACAGGTCCAATGCATAAGATAGAACTGTAGTAGTCAACATGTCTTTATGGACGACAGAACCTCAGTACCAGAACATACATCTTAAGGACAAAAACAATAACTCTGGATTTCAGGACCAAAGAAGGGAAGGAGAGAAAGGGGTTTAAAATGTGATTTTACAGAAGGAGGGGCAACAGGGATTGACTGGTGCTATAATTGGCTCATCTTCAAGGGCGGTCATACCCCAGGCAGAGATGTTGATACAGGAAAAGATTTCCTCAAAGGCTACACTATAGGCATCAGTTAAGCCTGTCATACAATTCCCACTGGCTGACTCTCTTGTTCACTCTCAAGGACGTGGGTGCAGTTTAATAACAGTGACGTGCGGTGTGGTGCATGTTTATGCACCTTCAAAAGCACCGGTACAGTATGTGAGCTACGCTGTAGTATTATCTGACTGGTTAACAAGAACCTGACACTGCTAAGTTTATACACACATAAATTTGAGTACACTGTATAGAAGTTTCATCTGTCATGCCTTGTATGCCTTTTGGCTTTCAACCTCTTCAGGTGTTTTTGACGGAGTATGCTGGTCCACTCATCATCTATCTGTTGTTCTACTTCCGAGTACCTTTCATCTATGCTCCTAAGTACGACTTCACCACCAGCAAGCACTGGGTTGTTCAGTGAGTGTCATCTGGCTGAGTTCTGTCAGGTGCCTACCTGTCAGCTGTACTGACTAGTACTACTGTAATTTAGTGATTTTACTTGTGTGACACTTATCTTCATTTTTTTTCAGTGGGGGGGGGGAATTCACAGACATCTTAACATGTTATGTTGCTGTTATTAGTATTATCTCCCTGCTAGCCTCAGTCCCAAATCCAACATAAGATGAATATGGTTTTACAGAAGAGTCAGATTACAGTTAAATTTTCAACAATAACTAGTTTTCTGTTTGGGTGTCACACCGATGGTAGTCTACTTGAAATGAGTCTGGTTGTAGATGTCAATTTTAGGATTATTTCAGTGGAGAACCAAATATGTTGCATTTATAAGGCATGTTTCCATCCTCATTTAATGTGAATTTTCAATTTTTTGCATTAAAACAGTGAGTGGAACGTAGGCGGTCAAAGCAAATAGAAATGCATGAATTTGGCATTAACTCCATAATTCAATTAGAAAATGTTTGTTTTTGGATAAAATTGTTTTCTGGATTAGTTGCATACCCAAAATGTGGTATTTGGAAAAGGTATTCTTATTTTGGTGATGACAGTAATTTTTTGATCTAAAATGTTTCCCCTAAAGCCTGGTCTTTGAATTCATATTTAATAATTGGCCAGAAATGCTTTGACCACATATGTTCCTAGATATATGGTGGTTTACATCAGATCGCCAAAGAATTTCTAAGGTCAAAAGATGGGACATTTCATTCACTCTTTAAACACATTTAATACAAGCAGGTACAGCTGGTGGAGGATAGGAGTGAGGATTTCCCAAAAGACAATGCTTTGTTATCCTCTCCAGTTTGTTTTGCTGTCCACATTCGATGAGATCGGTGTTTAACTTTGGCAACTGGTAGACCAGCTTACTGCCATCACCCATTGACTAAATGCTTTTAAAGGAAATGCACACAGAATCACATTTTTATTTGACAACGTAAAAATAGCGCATTGAATATGCAAAACATCTGGATGGAAATGTGGCTGTAGACTGCCTTGAGTAAAGATGAGGACTGAGACACTGTAGTTAAATTCTGGATTGCTCTCTGCCAGCTTGGCCTGTATGTGTCACTCCTTCCACTATGTGAAGAGGCTTCTGGAGACACTTTTTGTCCACCGCTTCTCCCATGGCACCATGCCCCTGCGCAACATTTTCAAGGTGAGACTTGGCTGGGGATAGCAGCTGGGATGTCTTAGCTGTGTCCTGGGCTGTTTCCTTGGATAAATATTTAGTTCTTTATAAAAGGTGGTTTTTAGAATTCTCAAAGGGAATGGGTACTACATGGGTTTTTAGGGGCCCAGTGTTTTAAGTCAGGCTTGATACTTTAGGTTTGTGTTGAGTGTCTTCAAGTGGTATGGAGTATTATCTGGGTGAAACATTTAATCCTCTTTCAGAACTGTACATACTACTGGGGATTTGCTGCCTGGATGGCATATTACATCAACCACCCACTGTACACACCTCCCAGTAAGTACTCTATACATACACACTACATTGAACACACACTCTCCACTCATACTACATTGACCATCTGCTCTACACACATTCCAAACCTCTCTACACATGTACGTCGCATACTTTCTGCTTGACCTTCGTTTTCTGGCTACACTCCTACGTAACACTGTAGACATTGTATGTTATCATAGCCATCAATTTCACACTTACAGTGCAAAATATTTGTTCACATCCCAAATACCAGAGACACCCTCTAAATACCAGAAACGCTACGCAATATTTGCTCATATTATTCATGTATGGTGCATTTAAGGAATAGAAATTGTACAACTATTGCACATAACTGTACAGAAAGAGACTGAAGTTGGACACTTAAAAATAACTGGTATCATCATGTATGCTTAGCACTGTTCAAAGCATTATGAGTAAGATGACAGGACCAGTAGGCAAGTATGAGTGTTACATGGCCCTTGTAGGAGATGTTTGTAAAGAAATATAACTGGCTTTAGCTCACGAAGAATGCTGTACTACCTCTCCAGTGCAGAAGCCACCAAATTAAACTAAACTAAAATGTTTTTTTATGTGTCCACAGTCTATGGTGAGCAGCAAGTGACAGTGGCACTTCTCATTTTTCTGGTAGGATGTTGTCATGTAGCTAAATTCCACACTTCCTGTTTGGTTTGTGTTGCTATAGTAATGTTGCTTGTGTACACCTCCACAGTTCTGTCAGATTGGCAATTTCTCCATCCACATTGCCCTACGCAACCTGCGACCTCCTGGTATGTGCCTTGGTCACCTACATTTAGACAAACAAACAATCACGCTCAAGCTCTTGTGCTGTTTAAGTCTTATGATGTTTGAAACAGGTTTCCTTGCTCTGTCTCTTGGCAGGCTCTAAAACGAGGAAGATCCCATACCCCACCAAGAATCCTTTCACATGGATCTTCCTGCTCGTATCTTGTCCCAACTATACATATGAGGTGAGAACAGGAAAACTGGCTGTTAGTGTGTTAATGCCTCCTGTTACAAAGGAGTGTCACCTGTTCCAGTTAATAGTAGGAATTCTACAAATACATAAATGATACAAATGGTTAAAAACATGCATATGGCTCTTCAGCTCGACTCCTGGAAGACCCCCTTTCAGGATGGACTGCATCACTATAACCATATGCCTTCCACTGACTGAATTTTCCTTCCTCCTGTACAGCTGGGGTCCTGGCTGGGCTTTACCATGATGACCCAGTGCCTGCCTGTGGCCTTTTTCACATTTGTCGGCTTTGTGCAGATGACAGTGTGGGCTAAGGGCAAGCATCGCAGTTACCTGAAGGAATTCCGTGACTATCCACCTCTTCGCTCCCCCATCCTTCCGTTCATTCTGTAGCAGTGACCACCAACCCCACGGCATACTCCGTGCAGACACAAACATCCCCCCTTTCAGGTCCAGTTAGGTTTGGGGTCTTGAGAGTTCATTGCCCACCAACATTTGATGTGTTTGCCTTGTTTATCCTTTTGGTAGAAAGGAAATTCTAAGTGAAATTAAAACTTGTAAAAACAAATCTAATCTAAAGTTGTTCTGTGAAATGAATTGCCTCTCTAATTAGAACATATTTTAGAAGGCCAGGACAAGTTCTGAGAAAATGTATAAATTTACTAAAACACTGGAAACTTTGATGATGGAGAAATAAATGTTTTGAAACATTTACTTCCTGAGTAGGTAGCAAATGTCTTTTTAGAGGTGGTTAAGCATGTTAAAGGTGCACCTCTGAGCCTTGATACATGTGCTTTTGTGTAATCAAAAACGGAATCGTGCAACTGATCCCCAAGAAAAGGCCTGTTGCAGCAGACAGAAAATACAAATAAACACAAAGTGGTCCCATCCTTACACAGCCCCCTATGAAAACAAAACTCCAAATATAAAACCATTCCCATCTTTTTGTACACTTAGATAAAAACTCCTGAGATGTATGGTTGATTTACAGGATTTTAATTTTACAATAAGGGATGTCTGGAAGACAGCAGATAATACGTGTGATCTGCTCTGGGTTTACACCATGTAACACTACCAAAGTAAGCAAACAGTGTACTATTGGTACACCCATTACAGTAAAAGGCTCCTGTTGACTATTAGCAAAAAACTACAAATTATGCACTCTATAATTGCCAAAAGTTATAACATGCACGCCAAATGAATATACACAGGGAGATGCAGTTTATCAGGCAATTTAATTCTGAGGAAAATGTATGTACACATAAAGATCATAAACATTAGGCTGCCTGGGCTTCCTCAATCCTCTTCTTCCTCTTTAGCAGTCGTCTCTCCCTTTCATATTCCTTCATCCGCATTACGTAACTACAGAGAAGTAGAAGGGGCATGAGCAGAAATTCAAATTGCATCTTTCAGCTCTACAAAATTAGTGTAGTACTCCATCTCTGTAAATTAATTCTTAGTACGAGTGAATTATGCTGTAAAAGGTTCACGTATCATTAAATGAGCCTTTTTTTCCAGTTGATGACTGACAAATTCAGCACCATCAAGGCAAATGGTTATGCTGTGCATTATTCCAAAATTTCATTTTTCATGTTTGTGAAGCGATTTTTGTCTTATAGTTGCATGCAATTATATATTATACGCATCTAGCATGTTCACATTCTCTTATGAGGAACAATTATTCTGGGAATGAGGCAGAAATAGGAAAACTATTGTCATTCAGAATACTGTTCAGCCTACTTTTCATTTACAGTTTTAAACATTTCACTTAAAAAAAATGAGCAAATTGGTGTATTTATAATTTTGCACTCTGTTTTAATGCATTTTAAATATTTAATCTGTTTTCAAGGACTTTGTTTCCCATCCTGGGATGTGAAGTGGACACCTTCTGGTCTAAAGTGCGCCTTCTCCACTGGCTCATACTCACTCCTGGTGCTCACAGTAATCCCAGTCATGCCTCTCGTGCTGACAGGCCAGGAAGTTGGGCCAGTTGTCCCGCTTGCACTTCATGAGCTTTAGAAGGTAGTGCGCACAATAGTCACGCTGTAATATTGGTATCTGTGCCACATTCATCTGGTCCTGTGTAGCCACCATCTCTGCATACAAGAACAAGTACCATGTTACCCACACTATCAACTGTAGAAGTGCTGTATACCAGATACAATAAAGCGTTCAACAGCAGAGGAAATCAATATTAAAACACTGCATCAGTAATTAAGTAATTTATTAGTATTTGCTGCAGTTATATTAAATATAGATTTTAGGATTCTTTCCTATGGAGCATGGAAATATGAAGAAAAAGAAGCAGCAGCTTTATTGTCATTGTGTGTGTGTATTTTTTATAATTATATATATATATATATATATATAAAAAACACACACACACACGTTACAATGAAGATTCTTGTCTGCAAGATTGTTGTCTACCCACCCCCTGGGACGAGCAGGGGCAGCCAAATGTGGCACCTAGGGAGCTAGTGTTTGAGTGTCTTGCTCAAGGACGCAGCTGGGCTGGGATTCGAACTGAGAGACTTCTGCATTCCAGCCTGATGGTCTGCCCATTGAACCACCAGGTTGCTATATGCAGTAAATTTGTCAGTTACGCCACATGTTCCAGCCAACTGCCTTCTGAGGGGTTAGTCCACCATGAGAGAAAATTAAGTATATCCATCCACTTCTCATACTGCTCATCCTATCAATCTTACATTCGTCACAGGGGAATTCTGGAATGACAGTCTACGATGCATGTGTTTGGATGGGGAGGAAACCAAAGCAAACTTTTAAAGATAAACTGGAATATAAAAGGTTATACTGCTTATTGAGTAAAATTTAGACCAATGTGATCCATTAATTTATGATGGCAAATATTACATTTACTTCGCTAAAGTAAGAAATTCACTTTGACAGTTGTCCACATCAAACATTTAAACAGGTTATGAACTTTACAACTTATCTGAACATATTTACGTTTTACTTAGTCATTGCTTAAGCGTACAACAAGCATCACTTTGATTTACGTATAATTTATCTATATAAAAGCAATATCATACCAGAGGGAACGTTGCTGTACTGAATATCAGCTGTAGGCATGAGGCCGCAGTTCAGCGTGCAGGAGGACTTTAGACAAGCAAAACGGCTTCGCCAAAGTAAACGTTCCTACTGCACAAAATCTTACGAAAAACATCTTATAATAGACCTTTTCCTCCCAGCATCTGTCAAGCGCCGTGTTAATCGTTACCATCTCGTTGTTCCTGTGCTTTAGGCTACAGTCGAATGGATTTGTTACAAAAAGTTAGTTTCTGATCAAAGTGTAGTTGCATGTAGAAATCTTTTGATGAAATGCCCGAAAATTTAAAATCAGCTATGATGTTACTCTGCAGATAAATAAGGTTTTCGAACACCTTACTACTAGTTTCCAACAGCATTTTATAATGTGAGCTGCAGCTGCATATCGTTTAGAGATTACGGAAAATTAACTGTTGAGGGCATACGTAATTACGTGTAAGATCGTAATGGACACGAGATAAAAATGTGGTGGTTGTATTATGCAACTAGGCCTTCTTTAAATATTTTCATATAACCTTCTAGTAGCAGAATGGCGCCTGATAGCATCGTGAGAACATTTAGGTATGTCACATACAGCAGACGGATGAGTACAAACCTCTTTCTTTCCTTTCGCCAAAGCCAAACTGGGGGTCAAATGCAGAGGGTTTCAGGGGATCCGGTTCGGTGTCCCGCTCCGTGATGTAGCTCCGAACGAGGTGAGCCCCCATGCTGGCAGCTCGTTTTTAACTTGCTTAATCCACTTTAGGTCAAATTAATATTTCTGAAGAACCAGACTAATATAACTTATATTACTAGTCACCTCCACACTGCCCTTCGCTGCGGCCCCTTTCCGCTGTGCGCAGGAAGGTGCAGCACGGACGGTCCCACCTCGTAAACTCCACCCTCAGCAACTCGCATGCAGTCAGTTCCGAAAGGCGATCTTTGGGAAATCAAAATAATTATCCGACTTCAAAGTGTATTTTACTTTCATTTCGATTTTCTTTAACATGTTTAGTCAAGTAAGTGGCACATTAACCATAACGTTTTTCAAAAGAGTTAAATATTTGGTAATTTGCACTGACGGTGATAGCTATGGTGTAATAATGCTTAATCATAACATTCATGAGTAATATTTTGCATGATGGTGGTGGTGGTGGTGATTTAAAAACCCGTGGTATATAGAAAACGACCAAATAGATTTTTTTTTTCTCAATTAACTTGCATGTCTGCATAATGAGAGTAAAGATAGACAAACATTTATTAAATTATTTTTATTCTTGGATTCTTGTCAACACTATAGTTATTACGTATTGTTATTACGTAATTTCACCGCGTTCAGTATCACCTTGTTTAGTCTAAGCAGTCTAAATCCATATGTGAGTTTCAAGAAAAAGTAACACCTAAACTATATAGTATGTGTGTGTGTGTATGTGTGTGTATGTATATATATATATATATATATATATATATATATAAGTGAAACACAGGAATTAGTGCATGGTTCAGCAAAGTAGTGCATCAGTTTTCACTGTTCAGGCATTATGAGATCTGTAGACAAATTGCTCTGTAACTCAGTTTTTTTTATGTTTACTGAGCTTATGCTACTAATTTATCAATAAATGTAGTTATTTGTGGTGTTTGTTTGCGATGAGGAGTTTGTGCAGTGCCAGGGACCATGAACAGGTGCAGACAGTCTTCTGTCTTTCTCTCACTGGTACAGGTCATCATCCCCTTCATCTCTGTACAGGTGGTCTGGGTCCCTGGGTCCCTGCCCTGACCCTTGACCACCACCTGACTGTGACCCAGATGGAAACCTGAAGTAGATAAATTTGTGAATATTCAGAATCTTTGTGTGTTAGTTACAACCAAAGAAATAAAACACAATTTACATTATTGCTATGTATAATACAATTGTACATAATATGTCTACACACAGAAAGATATTGTACGCCAGAGCTGACCAAGTATTGATGTATTACACCTGAGTGTTCGGTATTCTAATCTGAAAGATTGTACCTGAAGTTTCCAAAGCCTCGGCTCTGTTGCAGTGTTTGAGCAAACATCTCATATTTGCGCATGTCATTGTCGCTAACAGAGCGACGTGCAAAGCGCATGGCCTCCTCAAAGTGATCTTTCCTGATTTCTGGTACTGGGTCGTAGTCCTCATCCTTAGAAAAAAAAAAAAAAAAAAAAAAAAAGGAAAATCCCATATATGTCAGTAGTGTGTTTAAATTAAATGGTAATGTCACATATGGACTGTTTCTGTATGGGTTTCTTTATTGTGGTAGTGTGTGTTTCCTATGTCTGTATGTAGCTTCTGTCTGTTCTCAGTCCAAAGGCTGTGAGCCAAAACACACAAAGCCGCCCTTTAGTGAGCGGGCAGCGTACCACAGCATGTAAAAGCATCCGACATTGACATCAAGACGCCACATTACAGAGCTGTGCTAATGAGCTGCACATCAATTTTGACACGGGTTTTACAATGGATGTCCTTGATGTAACCTTCTTATGTTACCCAGGCTTAGGAATGGCACAGAATAGGTACTACCTTGTGCAGTCCCAGCAGCTAGGATTCGAACCCTCAATGGGTATGAGGCAATGGCACTAACCACTGAGCCACCACGCTGTGTCTAGTCACATCATAAGTACACACTCATTTTTGGTTCATACATAAATATTTATAAACACACTTAGTCATGCATAGTCTACATATTCTGCCAGACAGCTGTAATGCCAGTGAAGAATACAGTAGTGTGTTGCTCTAACCATGGCAGTATCAGAACGAGACTGCCGCTGTTTTTCCATGCGGATCTCTGCCTCAATGGCTTCCCGGATGGCCAGTTTGCAGGCACGCTGACAGATCTCTGTGAGGTCCGCTCCTGAGAAGCCTTCTGTGATTCGAGACAGGTACGCCAGGTCCACATCCTGCACAATGTACATGCAGCAGAAGACATTTCCTGAGTTACGTCTTTTTCTTGAAACACCCAGTCCATTAACACTGTGCTGTTACTGATGCTTTCTTGTTAAAATTTGTTCAAAGTCATGAATCTGAGCAAGTGTCTACCTGGCTGATGCTTCAAAGTCAAACATAAGCAATTGTGTTCATTGTTGCTGTTCCATCAGTCTGGAAAACCTCATGGAACTTCAGCCTTCACAGCTATATCTGCTCTAATATTAAAATTGTATGAATGTGGGCAAGACTCACACGTGCGACAGGTGATTTTCTTAAGTTGGCAGACAGAATAGCACTGCGTGATGGAAGGTCAGGCAGTGGGATGTAGATCAGCTGGTCCAGACGACCTGGGCGCAGGATGGCAGGGTCAATGATGTCAGGCCTGGAACAACAGAATGTGATAAGGTTGCCACATGTGCAAAAACATGTATACACCCTTTAACAAACTGGTAAGCCACCTGCTGTCAAACTCCTCACCGATTGGTGGCACCAATGATAAAGACATTCTTTTTGTTGGTCATGCCATCCATTTCTGTGAGGATTTGATTGATGACCCGGTCAGCTGCGCCACCCGCATCCCCAGCACCACCTCCACGTGCCTTGGCGATGGAGTCTAGCTCATCGAAAAACAGTATACAGGGTGCTGCTTGTCGAGCCTGAAGACAGGAAGTCAAATGTCAAGTGAAGAGTCTCAATGAAGCTACCAAAGACTTTTATTTTCAGGTGAATGTTCAAACTAAAAAAACCACCAAGAACTTTTGCCATCATATGAAAACAGTAGTGAGAATACTTATTTTCATATAAGAGCAATGACAATATTTTAATTTTTTCATGCAAAATGGACTTCCATTTTAACTTGGGGAAAAAAGCACTGAAAGGAACGCTGAGAATGATTTTCACACAAAAGCACTGGGAGGACAAGACGTAAGGAGCTCTGAAAGCCCTTTACTTACATAGAAATCACTGCTGTATATCCCATACCTAAATGTATCACCAAATGTCAAAAATACAAAATTTCAAGAAGTATTTTACTATACACTGGTCCCAGTAAGTATTTGGATACTTAAGCCATACTTAAAAATGTCAGTAGTATTTTTCTGATCTGCCAGAGTTGCCTTGTCTGTGCAAACAAATAATGCTAGATCTTTTCTCAGAACTAACTTCACTTTTCTTTGCCATTTTTACAATTACTGTCAAAGAACTGATCCAAGATAGTCTATATTGGCTGTATGAGTCAATTATCTTTAAAAACAGGTGTAGTTCATCATCACGTTATGCATGAACATGTACCGCTAAGCCTGAGAACCACAATAGACATAAGTGTTAAAATACTTCTGTGTCTCAGTTTTAAATAGTATGTCTATTGTTTTATAATTTAAAACCTAACAAATATCTCTTTTGTTAAATGCTTTGCTTCAAAGTGCTTAAGATTACTGTTCTTATAACATAAATGCTATTTGGTTTGATGTTGTGTTATATAATTTTTTTAATTCTGACAATTTTAAGCATGGCTGAAGAGTATAAATATGTTTTTGGGTCACTGTGTCTGCACTGTTACAGTGTATAATAGGTTTCTTTATATGGAGTTCATGTATCCAGTCAGACAGTAACTCTTCCCTGTCTGAAACACTGTCTGCCTTGTGTTTATTACCATGATTCATTTTTTACACACTCCATGTTTTTAGATCACTCACTTGTACAATTAGTATTTTTTCCATTAAATTATAAAATTTTAAGATGGACATTTTATTACAGCTGTTTAAGTTAAAAGCACTACTAAAATATAAGTGCAGATTAAACACTTTGGATAATGTTACAGAAATATGAAATTTTCTTAAACAACACATACTGTTCAGTCCTGATTCACGTTGAGGCATCTACTAACTTTATCTTTTTGTATGAAGCACATCAGAGCCCTGAAGCAATCGTTACTGCTCTTGTACCTACACAGGCGGTCTTACCTTGTCAAAAACATCCCTGACATTGGCCTCTGATTCACCAAACCACATGGTCAGCAGTTCCGGTCCCTTTATGGACACAAAGTTGGCCTGACACTCGTTAGCAATTGCCTTTGCCAGGAGGGTTTTGCCACAGCCTGGTGGCCCGTAGAAGAGCACACCACGAGAAGGGGTCATACCAAACTTCAAAAACTTGTCTGGGTATTCCACTGGGTACTGGTGACAATAACACAACATTGAAGTGAGAGGGGTTAGGTGGGGAAACTAGTACAAATGGGAAGAGGGATGAAGAAAGTGGTAACATATCCTGTCAATACATATATGGTGCCTCCCTGATTGCAGGAAAATGGGTAACTATGGAATGTGAAAATATTTGGTCCATATGCCATTCTTGGCAAAACAAACGAAAAAAAACTTCCAAATTGTCATTCTACATTGACAAAAATGTATTTAGCATGCTGGACTTGGCACCAGAATGCAATGGTAAGTAATAAAGTGTGCTTAGTGTGTAAGAGTCAAAGCCAGAATCAAATGCAAAATGATAGCTCTACTTAATATGTTCAGATTACTTAACATAAACATGATAGCTGTTCTCAGACAGAAACACACAAGTTAAGTGGAGCCATCTGCTGCTATGTGAGGGTATTACCTGCACCAGCTCCTGCAGCTCCCTCTTCACTTCCTCCAGGCCACCAATGTCCTCCCAGTTGACTTGTGGAACTTCTACCACTGTCTCTCTCAGGGCTGAGGGGTTGCTTTGTCCCAGTGCCCACTGCAAGAAATCCATTAGGAAGGAAAAAGTAACACCAGAGACAAATTCAAAGAACAATAAAAACAAGGACAAGAACAAGCAAGTATGAATAAATGAGAAAATACACAAAGATGGGGGAATTAATAATTATAAGTCATTTAGATGAATTACACAATATGTATTATTCACAATGCCTATATCTGGAGATTCCTGGAAAAAAAGTGACAGATCTGTGATTATTTCAGTGGTGAGATGGCCTGACCCGGAAGTCATCCATGGTGACGGCAAGAGAGTTCAGAATGTCAGCATCAATGGTGTCATCCTCAAGATCAATGAGGGTCATCTTCTTGCGGATGGCCTGGAGTGCAGCTTCTGAACACAGTGCCGCAAGATCTGCTCCAACATGTCCATGTGTCTCCATGGAGATCTGATATGGGAAGTAAAGAGAAAACTCAACGTGATGCTTGTTCACAAATATGGTAACCATCCATCCATCCATTATCTTAACCGCTTATTCCAGATGAGGGTCGTGGGGAAACCTGGAGCCCATCCCAGAGCACATAGGGCGCAGGGCAGGGGACACCCAGGGCAGGGTGCCAACCCACCAC
>JABJVR010037051.1:0-19573 GCA_025773905.1 Chitala chitala
GTGTGCCCTGTGGTGGGTTGGCGCCCCGCCCTGGGTGTCCCCTGCCCTGTGCCCTATGTGCTCTGGGATGGGCTCCAAGCTTCCCCGCGACCCTCACCAGGAATAAGCGGTTAAGATAATGGATGGATGGTTTCAATTCAAATAAATTGAATGAGAAAATAAATAAAAGTATATTTATAATAGTTCTCTAAAATACAACTACTACTTCTATTGTTACTACTACTACTAGTAGAAATCAAATTACTTCTCTAAAATTAACTGTTCAGCAATTAAATTTAAAACTGAAAACCCGTTTTTATTTACAAGAAACACCTATATCTAAAACGTACTTGAGTTTATTATCCAAAATGCAAAAACTTTGCACATGATCAATTTGCACATGACATTGTAACAGTGGATATCAGTCCTGTCCATAACGAATTTATTTAATTGTTTTATATTAGTTCAGTGAGACCATAAAGCATTTACTCCCATTGATCAATTATCTCTCCCATTGCTGAATGTTCCAGTCAAGACTTTGGAGCATGTTTTTCTTGTATTTTTTGATTTTCTCATATTTACACCAGCACAAGTAGTGTGAAGAAGAGTGTGATCAGTCTGTGATGTTTTTTTTATCATTCTGCATTAAATTTAAATGAACCAAGACCAAAATGTAAAAACTAATTGCTAAAAGCACATATTTAATGAGTATCAGTGCAGCCTTGTTTGAGTTTAATCGAAGAATGATTTTATTTAGTTTTATGAAGGTGTTTGAGATATAAAAATGCTGTGTGTAACCTACCCCCAATGCTCATGTCCACCAATTTGTAAGGAAATTAAAACTTCTGGGGTAAAATTGCACATTTATGGTTGATGTTCCTTTAATATCTGTTAAAATTTGAATAGTTTGAGGACAGAGCATGCTTGTCACACTGCTGGGACAATTGTGAATGGGGAACAGTATTATGCAGCTAGATTAAGAAAGATGATAGCAGTTGTTCAGAGATGGCTTTTCCTCTTACTAAAAGCTTGTCCTGCTTTTGGGAAAACTTTCTGCAATGTCTATAAAGTAAACTAAGTAGGATCAAAACCAAGTTCAGATACACTATATGGACAAAAGTATTCGGTCTCCTGACCATTACACCAACAGGGACTGAAATGACATGGTATTCAAATACATATACTTCAGTATGGAGTTGGTCCCCCTTTTGCAACTATAACAGCTTCCACTCTTCTTGGAAGGCTGTCCACAGGATTTTGGAGCGTTTCTGTGGGAATTTGTTCCCATTCATTCTGTAGAGCATTCATGCGGTCAGGCACTAATGTTGGACGAGAAGGCCTGGCTCGCAATCTTCATTTCAGTTCATCCCAAAGGTGCTCGATGGGGTTGAGGTCTGTGCAGACCAGTCAGGTTCTCCTACACCAAACTTATCAAACCATGTGTTTATAGTCCTTGCTTTGTGCACTGGGTCACAGTCATGTTGGAATAGAAAAGGGCCTTCCCCAAACTGTTGCCACAAAGTTAGAAGTATAGTATTGTCCAAAATGTCTTGGTATGCCGAAGTATTAAGATCACCCTTCACTGGAGATAAGGAGCCCAGCCCAAGCCCTGAAAAACAGCCCCATACCATTATCCCTCCTCCACAAAACTTCACAGTTAGTACAATACAGTCAGCCAGGTCATGTTCTGCTAGCATCCGCCCATCTGACTGCCACACAGCGAAGTGTGATTTGTCTGCTCCATATCCACACTGTACCTAGGTAGCCAAGGTTTTTAACTGCCTTTTTTATAATTATCTCCGTGGAATAGAAGAAGAAGAAACCTGCCTCAGCTATGAGTCACACTGAGGAGCCGTGTGAGAGACTTGCTATGGATGACCTTAGTTATAATGGGTAAGTTGTCACAAACATTTTTACTGTTTTGTAAGAGAGCTTCTGTGGTTGTTTAGAACCAGTTCCATACCATAAATATTTGGTATGTAAAACAATATACACTAGCAGGATTACAGGATTACAGTTTGATCCACAGCAATTTTGCTGGCTGAAATAATACTGCACATTAGTTACAGTTTATGGGTAGTCCACATAAACAGTACTGTGAACTGGGCAAATGATAGATTAAAATAACATTCATAACATGGACAGTGTACTTGTATGTTAAAACTGCAGCAAAATGAAGCTACATGAAATTTTTTTCTCTGTGTTAATTGATGAGGGCTCTGTTTTGATCGAATTGTTCTGCTAAGGAAGCCATATGGCCTGGTATCAGTTAATTGTCTGACAAAAAAAGCACATCAGTGCCTCAGCAAATCAGTTTGTGACAGGATAGTATGATCCAATGTAATATTTTTAATTTACTGGGTAGTCTACTTCAGTTCTTAGTGTTATCACTTAATCTACCTTCATAACATATACAAATTGAAGGTCAGCAGTTAGAGTATGTGATTAACTGAAGCTTTGTTTTTGTTTTGTGCACAGGACCTTGCTAAATAAATCACATGATGCTGTATCCCCCAGCTGTTTGTCAATAAAAAGTGATAATTCAGGATTTCGAGTAATCAATTTCACAGGTGATAAGACATGCGATCCAAGGTAATTTTGCTGGCTCAGGTAATATTGGACAGCAGATCTTGTTTATGGCTATGCTACATGAATACTGCTGTTAGCTAACTGCAGCGATTAGAAAAGAATTCAGTAGCTGCCTACTCTCCATATAAATGAAATACGCAGTACTTTGAGACCGATTGTAACACTTTTGTCCACCTGAATTAAACTTACAACAGGATGAAATTTATTGAAGTTCTGTCTCCCTGTTTTATTTATAGTGGCCAACTGGAAAAATCAAACAGTCTAGTATCACTCAACCACGTGTCAATAAAAAGTAGTGCTTCACTGCCTCAACCAATCAATTTTAGAGAAGACAGGTCATATGATCTAAGGTAATTTTGCTAATTTAAACAATAAATTATTTCTTGGGGGTTTTTAATAATGAATTTTCTATGCTTGAAATTGTCCTACAGGTGTGAGCTTAACTTGAAGGTCTGTCTGCAACTTAGTTAAACCAGTAGTTAGAGTATCTGATTAACTGAAACTTTGTTTGTTTTGCACACAGTACCTTGTTGGATAAAAGACATGGTGCTATATCACAAAGCTCTTTGTCAATGAAGAGTGACAGTTCAGCTTCTCGACCAATCAATTTCAGAGAAGACAAAACATGCGATCCAAGGTAATTTTGTTGGCTCAGATAATACTGAACATCAAATCTTATTATTGGACAGTGTATGTGATCCATTTTTTGAGCTGAGCAAAATATGTACTGTATAATTGCAATAGTTTTAGTAGATACCAGACATCATGTACATGGCAGGTTCCCTTGTAAACAAAAGCTGCATTCATATGAAGGAAATTATATGGAGAATGTTAGCATGTATGATTTAAGTCAGTATTATTCATTCGTTTTACATTTTTATATTTTTAGTATTTTATGATGTTTGCTGTAGGATAGAAAATGTACTGAAGTCATAAGTTAACTGAATTCAATACTGCCATTAAAGTTAAAGCTGCATGAAAATACAGTGAGAAGAACATAGTAATGTGTAACAACCTTCCATTTGAATTCAAACTAAAATAAAATAAATAAGAAGACAGGCTAACCAAAAGGTTTGTCCATGATCTCTACAGTGTCCCACTGTTAGCAGAGAACAGCTTGCTGTTAAGGGAAAATCATTCTATGGACTTGACATTCACAGTGAAGGTCTGGATTTCATCTTTCATTGTTTCATTTTCATTCAACTCTGGTCTTACATTTCACAGTCATAATGTCAGAATTCATGTAATGCTCTATTCAGTTTACAAAATGCTACATAAATCCTGGATATATTATATAACAGATGACATTAACAATCAGGTGAAACAGATATTTCTAAATGTGTACTACAGCACTACAATATAGTTTAAACCTGTGCCTTATTTAGTACTTTAGTAAATGCAATACATGAAGTATATTTTAAAACACAGTAACAGTGATATGCTGAGATATGTGAATTGTTTCACAGTTCTTGACTTGAATGCATTTTGGGAAAAAAATCTAGTATCTGCTTATTTGACATTAACACCTTATGATCTAGGAGAAAGCTTGCCTGCTGAGAGATTTACTGCCTATATTCTCAGAAAGTGATTACAACACAAGATGTATTCCATTTTCATTAAACCATTGACCTGACCAGGCTTGTTTTGGCGCTGTTAATAATACATTATAAAAAGGTTTACCGGTATCAGAAACTTAATTTTAGCAGTGACTTTAAAAGGTTTTTCATTTTCATCTTAGTCATAAGAGTCTAAGAATGTAATTGTCTTGTCAGGAGATAAGACACAACCCTTCCACAGACTCTGGACTTGTTAACTGTCAATGCAGTGAATCATACATAAAGTCCTGGGAAATAGTTCAAATGTAAGCATGTTAAATATGTTGCTATGACCTACAGAATACAGTACTGTGCAAAAGTACTGTGAAAAAATGCTGTACAGTAAGAATGCTGTCAAGAATAGAAGTGTTAATAGTTCATTTACTTTCCATTTTATATATTTTAATATATATTTTAAATATATATTTTTTATATTTTATAATATTTTTAAATATAGCTGCTCTTATTATTATTATCAATATTATTATTGTTAAGGTTTTCAGAAGACTTGTCAGAAGACATGCGTTGTAGGCTGACTGGCATTTTCTAAACTGCCTCTAGTGTGTTGTGCCCTGCAGTGGGTTGGCAGCCCTTCCACGGTTTCCCCTGAGTTCCCTGGGATAGGCTATAATCCTACACAGGGTCATGGGGGGGACAAGTGGTACGGATATTTGGGTTATTATTATAATCATTAATATTACTTTTAACATTTCAGAGCACATTAAAGAGATTAGTTAATGATGAACTAAAATTGTTCAAGAAACAACTGGATGAAGATTACTCAGAAATTTCTAAGGGTCAAACAGAAGACAACAATGCTCTGGTCACTGCTGAAAATTTGCTAAAGAGCTGTGGTGAAGAGAAGGCTTTGAACATCACACTACACGTCCTGAAGAACATAAACCTGATGGACCTAGCAGTCGAACTGGAGAAAGAAAAAGAAAAGAGTGAGATTTTATACATTTTATTCCTTCAAAGTCTGTATGTTATGTCACAGAACCAGCACTCAGGTACATTGTACTTAACATGGATTTACAAAACACTCTTAAGTTAAATTTACACCAAATACACACTACACACAACATACAGATATGCACATTATGGAAAGTTGTCCCTTTTTAACCAGTGTTATCTTTTCAGTTTTTAAACATAAATTATGACCATATATTTGCAAGTTTTCTATAAAACTTCGCTGCTATGCTTAGTGGGTTGCCCTATGTACTTTACAGCTGTTCCTTAATAATTTACCAGTCAAATGAGTGTTACACATTTCCTTAAACCATGACGTTTAATATAGTTATCCAAACTGTCTGACCTGTGAACACAGAAAACGCATTGGTATGCGTTCAGCCCTGAAAACAGTTTAAATATCGAATTAACATATTTATGTTCTCTCTCATTAGAAATTTCAGTAAAAAGAAGCCATCAGAACCTAAAAGTTCTCTTGATAAAAAAGACTGAACAAATATTTGAAGGAATTGCAAAGCAAGGGAATCCAAGTTTCCTAGTTCACATATATACTGAAGTCTATATTACAGAAGGTGGAAATGAAGAAGCTGATAATGAACATGAAGTGAGGCAGACTGAGACATTATCCAAAAAGTCAGACACTCAGGAAACTGTTATCAATTGCAATGACATCTTCAAGCCCTTATGTGGTCAAGACATAGCCATGAAAACAGTCGTGACAAAGGGAATAGCTGGCATTGGAAAAACAGTCTCTGTGCAGAAGTTTATTCTTGACTGGGCAGAAGGAAAGGCTAACCAGTATGTTCAGTTCATGTTTCCTCTTGAGTTCCGTGATCTGAATCTTAAGAAGCACAAAAAGTACAGTCTTGTGGAACTTCTTCATCATTACTTTCCTGAACAGATAGCAGTAATAGGCCATGAACTTCATAAATTGAAAGTAATGTTCATCTTGGATGGTTTAGATGAGTGTCGTCTTCATCTAGATTTCCAGAATAATGAAAATGTTTATGATACAACAAAGAAAACATCTCTAGATGTTTTGCTAACCAACCTTGTTAAAGGCAATCTACTCCCCTCTGCTCTCATATGGATAACATCTCGACCAGCAGCAGCCAGTCAGATACCTTCTGAGTGTGTCCATCGGGTGACACAGATACATGGATTCAGAAATCCACAGAAAGAAGAATACTTCAGGAAGAGAATCAGTGATCAAGACCTGGCTGAAAGAATGATTTCACATGTAAAGAAATTAAGGGCCCTCCATATCATGTGTCACATACCAATTTTCTGTTGGATTATATCGACTGTCCTTGGGAAATTAAGTGATGAACACAGTGACGAAATCCCAACAACCCTGACACAGATGTACATACATTTCTTACTCATTCAAACAAACTTGAAGAATCAGAAGTACTTCACAACCAGTGGGAACGATGGAAAAGATCTGTTAAATTGTGACAAAATGATAGTTTACAAACTTGGTGAGCTAGCATTTCATCAGATGGAAAAAGGACATTTAATATTCTATGAAGAAGACCTGAAGGAGTGTGGCATTGATGTTGATGAGGCTTCAGTTTACTCTGGGGTGTGTACAGAAATCTTTAAGGTGGAAGATGTCATGTCCCAAAAGAAAGTGTACAGCTTTGTGCATCTGAGTGTTCAGGAGTTTCTGGCTGCACTGTTTGTATTTAACACATTCATAACCAAAAACTGGAATTTACTTACTCAGAAAAAAGTAACCATGTCTCAAAGACACATTTTTTCCTTGCACAAGAGTGCAATGAGTCAAGCCTTGCGGAGTACCAACGGCCATCTTGACCTCTTTCTCCGCTTTCTCCTTGGCATCTCACTGGATTCCAGTCAAGCCCTGCTCCAGTGTTTGGTAACAAAGACCAAGACCACCTCTTTGAATTTTGGGGAAACGGTAAAATACATTAAGAAAAAGATCAGGTCAAAGCTTCCTCCAGAAAAGTCCATAAATCTCTTCCACTGTTTGAGAGAAGTAAATGACAACAGTCTAGTTCAGGAAATACAAAGTTACCTGAACTCAGGAATACTTGACATACAAACACTATCACATGCGCATTGGTCAGCCCTGGTCTTTGTATTGCAAACATCAGGAGAGATACCAGATGTGTTTGACCTCAAAAGGTACATGAAATCAGAAGAAGCACTGCTGAGGTTGTTGCCAGTTCTCAGGCTTTCCAAAAAAGCTTTGTAAGTATTTTATCAACACTGATGTCAAATGTTCATATATTGGAAGGTTTAGAGTACATAATCAGCACGACTAAATGCAATACATGTAATTTTACAGTTTAAAACAGAGTGGGCAGTCACGGTCCTGGAAGGCCCCAGTGAGTGCAGGTTTTTGTTCAGTTCATTCAATTTAATTTGACCATCATCTTATTTAAAAATCAATGACATCATCGCTTCTCTTCATTCTTCCTGATGATTTGCATTGTCTATGCTTAGCTGTCTTAATTTGTTGACAGAAAATAAGACCTGTAACAAAAGTTTAAATCACATATTACAATACTCTAACTTAATCAAAAAAGAAAAAGGACAGCACTCTCTATAACAAGAATTTTTAATTTGGAGGTTTCAACAAACACAAACATTTTGGATCTAGGGTCCTTCCTCAGTGTGTGATCACCTGAACAGAAAAACATGACTACTACTTATATGCATGACCATTAGTCACATAACCAAGAACAAAAGGATAGTGAATACTCTAACTGCAGAATCTGAGCAGAAAAGATTTGGATTATTCAGCACGTTTAAACCAGTAATCATCAAATGTTCAAATTGTAACAATTAATGGATGAAAGAAACAGATGCCAATAACACAGAAGTCTTAATCAGCCAACCCAACACGGGGCACATAAGGTTGAAATAAAAGCAAAAATTAGATGAAAAGAAAACCTGCTCCCACTGCAGCCCTCGAGGACTGTGATTGCCCATCCCTGGTTAAAATACAATAATTCAGTAAAATAATCTAATTTGTGAGGACTAATAAAAACTAAAATTGTACTCTTTACTACCTTTGAACATTTTGACTTCACAATGACAAGTATAAATGGTAAATCAACATTTTAACATAAGCGTTTAAAGAGTGGGACAGAGACTCAGTAAGTAGTTTTGCTAGCTCAGGCCCGTGGGATTTTAGACTCTTGAATTTTGAGCGCGTGTGTGTGTGTGTGTGTGTGTGTGTGTGTGTGTGTGAGAAGCAGGAAGGCACTCTGTTCTGGGTATATCGGTCCTTGTACCCATGTTGCAGTAGCAACTAGGGTTAAACTCCTAGGCTCGTTGTAACCATAAACTGTTAAATGGGCTTGAATATGAATTAATAGTTGGAAAAAAAGAAACTTTGAATATTTTCCCTTAATTATAAGATTACCTAGATTTTCACAGATGTTCTTCAGATGTGTGCCATATCTCACAACAGTATTGTCATAAACAGCTATAAAATATTTTTAATATTTTCTTGAATTCATGCTCTTTAGGCTCAAACAGTGCAACCTCAAAGCTCGAAGCTGTAAAGAGTTGGCCTCAACATTTACCTCAAAGTCTTTGCACCTGAAAGAGTTGGATCTAAGTGAAAATGACCTGCAGGATGAAGGAATAAAGCTGCTCTCTGCTGGACTCAAAAACCCATGCTGTCACCTGGAGATCCTGAGGTACTACTTGGAAATTTCCAGTTAAAACAATGGGCACTAAGTTCAATATGACTGCTGATTGTATTATTGTTAAATAATTTTAATGCATTGGACTATCTAAGGTTAAAAACACTAAGGGATGCAAACTACAAGTCAATGTGATATAAAAATAAATTAATGTATACATGATAAACACAAAAGTCACAAAACATACAGTGTATCAGTATTTATGATTATATAGTCATAATGTGATTTTGCACCCTGTAGAACTGTTATTGTGTTTATATTCTTTTATTTGAGTGCTTGGTCTGATTTTAATATAATATGATGTTTTTTAGGCTTCACCACTGTACACTCAAAGAGAAATCATGTGAAGTGTTGGCTTCTGTGCTCAGCTCAAAGTCCTCACATCTCAGAGAGCTGGATCTTAGTGACAATGACCTGCAGGATTCAGGGGTGAAGCTGCTCTCTGCTGGACTGCGGAGTTCAAGCTGTAAGCTGGAGGTACTAAGGTCAGTGTACTTAAAAATCTGTACTGTGAGAAACTGAGACTGCTTGAAAAAGTATTAGAAGCTGATCATTGTGAGATTCATGCTATTGAAGATTTTATATTGACTTTTATATTGACAAATTAGATAATTTAAGTAATTAATTAGTTTTCTGAACATTTTTTTTTCTTATTGATTTGGTAGTCAGTTATTTGTCTGTTGTAAATCTGAGACAATAAATACCTTTTCTCAAATGCACATTGATGTCACAAATGAATTAATACTAAATTACTTTAAGATCACTAAATTTAAATGCATAGCAATAGATGGAAACCTGTGTACATTCATTATAAAAATAAACATGTACACCTAGCATTTATTTGAAGTGCAATTTTATTCATTGAAGTTTTCAATATTAAACTCCACAATGATTTCAGTATCAATAACTTGCTACTGTTATATGCACAGTCCTGCCTAGTTTCTCTCATTTCTTGCTTCACGGTCCATTCCAGGACATGTCGGATTTCTGTGTTTCTCTACCTCCTCTACACCTCTTATTGTATTAGTGTGCGCACTTGGTTTCGGTTTCCATGGGACCCTTTTATTCCCTTCCTGCCTCACCAGTTATTATAGGGAGTGTAGTGTTGTAGCATAGATGGTACTTTGTTCTATGTTGCTACTGCTTGTGAACCTATTCAAGCATTTCCCACTGGCCCGTGCTTTCCTCTGTAATACTGTTTGCCCAAATTCCCGTGTTTTTCCTTCTCTTTTGTGTCCATGCTGAAATAAACGTTCTTTTGTACTTAACACTCCTCTCAGAGATGACGCATTTATTTATTTATTTTTACTAAAAATACAAAATTGCATGCTTTGTAGGCTGGACCAATGTAATATTACTGAGACATGTTGTGAAGAAATGGGCTTTGCTATCAGCTCAAACTCTTCACACCTGAGAAAGCTGGACTTGAGTGATAATGATATACAGGATTCAGGAGTGAAGCTTCTCTGTGCTGGACTGGAGAGTCCACAATGTAAACTGGAAATACTGAGGTCAGTACCTTTATGGAATTCTCACAGTATATTTTTTCATCCATGTAACTAATATGTTTTAGTTAAATGTTAAGAAAAAGTTATTCCTTAAGATATTAAAATATTTAAATAAAATAGTATCTGTGTTTGTTGTATACTTTTGCGTTTGTGTGTCCACATGTGCTATCTTGCAGGGATAAGATGTGCTTTGCCACACACTTATACAGGAAAGACAGTATCAACCTGTGACAGATGCCAAATAGAAAAAGCATGTGTTAGCAGGGTATAGCTGCTTTAAACCTTTTCACTAGATCAGTATAGCAACAGACCTCTGCTTAAATGTGGTTTTCATTAAAGCCAGCGTCATAATGGAGTTTTGCTCATACCTAGTACAGGATTAAGTAACTCTACTATAGTAATGGAGCACTGTTTACATGTCATACAGGGGGTTTACACTGTGACTTATAATTCATGCATAATCGCACTGGAGCTACTGTAGACATGGAGATAAAAAACAAAATGACACAAAAATAATCCTATTTGTAATTACATGCTTCTCAGGCTCAGTCTATGCAATCTCACAGAGGGCTGCTGCAAAATATTAGCCAAGTCTCTCAGCTCTACAGGCTCAGTCCTGAGAGAGTTGGACCTGAGTAACAATGACCTACAAGATTCAGGAGTGAAGTTGCTCACTGCTGGACTAGAGAATCCACAATGTAAACTGGAGACACTGAGGTCAGTACAACGGGACAATCCACACTGGTAATATCACAGCAGCATCATGAGTTAGTTGAATGTGAACAGTTTGTAACAATGTTGTCATTTTAACAGTCTATTTTCTACCTCCCCCACAGACTGTCGGGCTGTCAGATCACAGAAGAAGCATGTGCTTCTCTGGCATCAGTGCTGAAGTTAAACACATCACACCTGACAGAGTTGGACCTCAGCTACAATCACCCAGGCGAAACAGGAGTGAAGCTGCTTTCTGTTGTACTGGAGGATTCGAGATGGAAACTTAAAAAGCTAAAGTTAGTGGAGCCTAAATATATTTCTCCTACTGTCATTTGTGGTAATCACGATCTAGAATGAGTCCAATGCTTCCGTCATTTACTTATACGTTCTTAATTTAATTATTCTCCTACAGTGTGAACCACTGTGGACATCACAGGCTCAAATCAGGGCTGCAGAAATGTAAGGCTTATGAAACTCCTGTTACTCATACACCTGCCACACACATTAAATACAAAAAAAAGGGTGGGCTCAGAAGATTTTACCTGTATACCTTTCCACAATTACATCCTTCTATTTTGAGTGCATGTGCTGCTTTGCATGTTTTTCATCTACAACTTTGTGCACGTGTTCCAGCAGGCAGTTGAGCTTCTCTGTCTGTCATCACCATCATCTTAACTGTAATAATTTGTTATTGCAACTTTATAGATGCCTGCCATCTCACACTGGAC
Organism: Chitala chitala; assembly: GCA_025773905.1. Taxonomy (NCBI): domain Eukaryota; kingdom Metazoa; phylum Chordata; class Actinopteri; order Osteoglossiformes; family Notopteridae; genus Chitala; species Chitala chitala. The sequence goes on from JABJVR010037051.1 coordinate 11,766, forward strand.
CCCAACACAGCACACAAACAGCTGTTACTGTCTGCTGAGAACAGGAAGGTGACATGTGAGAAGTGGGAGCATCCGTATCCAGAACACCCTGACAGATTTGAGACCTTTTTCCAAGTCCTGTGTAATGAGAGTCAGTCTGGTCGCTCATACTGGGAGGTTACGTGGTCTGGATGTACAGCCTATATAGCAGTGGCTTATAAAGACATCAACAGGAAAAAAGAGATCAATGATTGCGGTTTTGGACGCAACAATAAGTCCTGGATTCTGTGCTGCTCTAAAGATTCTAACTATGTTAAGCATGATAAAGTCCATAGTGACATACATGTGCACCCCTCCCAAAGAGTAGGAGTTTATCTGGACTGGGAAGCTGGCACTCTGTCCTTCTACAGAGTCTCCTGTAGTGAACTGACCCTCCTGTATAGGTTTCACACGACTTTTACTCAGCCCCTCTATCCAGGTTTTAGGGTATATTATTCTTCTGTGACTTTAGTGTAGCCAAATTCTTTGTTCAGAATCCTCAATTGGAGGAGTCACAGAAAACAAGTGGAGGAGTCACAGAAAACACAACCATCACACAAACTGTTAACTCTATCACCATCTGACAAAAGGTACTGGAACATCTGGTTGCTTATGGCCACAGTGTGTAACACCTTCTTCCCCTCTTTCCCCAAGACATAAGTCTCTTTAATTTTAAGGGGCTGGACTGACCTCTCACACACACCAACACTGCATTGCTGCACTTTCATGTTTATCATACACAGCACAATCAACCGTGTAGTTGCATATAATTGTGTCTGGTTGGCTCTGCTATCTGTATTATGTTTATATCATGTTGTTCTTTTTATGTGGCTCAATGGGTAAAACATCAGGCTAGGGTGCAGAAGTTTCCTGGTTCAAATCCTAGCCCAGTCACCAGGTGTGTCCTTGAGCCAAGACACCCAGTGCTAGCTCATTGTAACAAGTATATGAAATGTTGTAAGTTGCTTTGGATAAAAGCATCTGCTAAATGACTATTTATTATTATTATGTACCACTTGGTGTCCCAGGGGAACGTTGTTTCATTTCATTTGCACTGAGGAATAGTCAAAAAATTTCTCAATGTCAGAAACAAGTGGGCAGTTATGCAAAGTGCCCACAAGAGTTTATTTCTGCTAATGAGAGCAATACTAGCTTCTAGGGCCAAGGGTGTTACTTACCTTTTCCACATAAGAATATATTACGTTTTTATACTTTTGTTTTTGTAAAAAAAAAAAAAAAAAAAACACCAAACTAATTTTTCCCTGCATTCGTGTTCAAATATGCCAGCCTTTATCTGTAGGCACTGTTTAAATGAAGATCAAATGTGTGCTTGGTCAAATATGTTCAGAGGTGTTAAAGGTGGTGAAGACACTCTATTGTGTCTGTATTATAGATGAAATCCATACACCTTCACGTTGTTGTGATTCAGGCACGATTAAGTAAATAGTGCATACATCCTACCCCATTCGTTCCAAAGCTGAAAATTCAATCATATTTATTTGCTATTTGTACCTTGTAGCTGTAGCTAAGAAGGTATAAATAGAGCAGTGTAACAAAATGCCAAAAATTATCATTTTAAAATGTAACACAATTCATTACTGCAAAACTTTAAACATTTGTAAAGTAAAATAACTTGAAATATAGTAATGGGAAGTGAGGCATCCATGTCTAAATTTACTATTTATTGACTGGTCAATGTGCTACCACAGCCTTTTGTACTTGTTTGGGTAACACTGTAATGGAGCAACTGTTTTAAGTTTTCTGCATTAGTCTACTACTGTATTGTTTATCTATTTAACCCTTTTCTAATGTCATCAAACAATATGTGCTTCCTTGTAAATTAATTCTTTTTAGATATACGATTCAAATAACTATGGTATGCCAGAAAGGAAATTAAAATAACAGATGGATTAAGTTGTCTTTACAATATTTTATAAACCAAGCACAGTGTATAACCTTTGTAGCTCTGTGAATTGTTGCCCAAGGCCTTCAAATTTGAATAAAATTTTTCTGCAGTCATTTTTTTTTTTGTTTCTGTCGTGGCCTGTTGTTTTTTGGAAGGAAACTGTCAGTTGATAGTCAGACAGTCACACAAAACACACAAAAAAGGTACACGTAAAAAGAAATGTACAGAAAATGGCTCACAGCCACATGAAACGCACACAAACCTCAGTGCTGTGATGGATTCAAGTGACTGTTGCCAAGGTGAGTTTTTCTTTTTTTGCCTGAGATTCTCTAAAGGAAATCCAGTGTAAACATGGACTTCACAGACTAAAAAGTCCCCTGCACAGTAAATCCCAGCTGTATACTTTTTGTGCTTGACCACTTCACCTCACTCTAACAGGGACATTTGCTACTGAACATAGACTGTGACTTGTGCTGGTCCCTGATAAAAGAAAAATGTTTTTGCTGATATCTGCTCAAAAAAAAAAAAAAGATTTATAAATGTTAACTTGCTGTTACTCAGAAGGTGCCTGTCATAATGTTATGATCGTGGCTCTGGGCTCTGTGGGTAACTTGTTTTTCCATAACAAACAGGATAAAATGTTAATACCCTAAATAGCTTTGGTCTTATGTTTGATCTTATTACATTAATATTTAAGTTGACATTTACAAGAAATATTTAATTTAACTGCTACTGCATAAAGGAAGTAATGCTGTTTAAAAGCACATTACTTGTGTAAAGTGTTTGCACACCAAATGCTATTGCACGTTTGTTCATATAGCAGTACTTTTAAACCAAAAGTGCACTATACACTACTTTTGAATTCATTATTAAATTTTGCACATTATGTGATTAATCGCAATTAATCACATAAAAAATTTTAACCATTGCCCTGCACTAATTTAATATATATATATAATTTTATATATCAGCCATCTCACATACATCTTTCCCCAAATATGAGGGAAGGGACATGGTTTTCTGAAATCCAGCATTATGATAAAACATCCTGTAGTCTGTATAAAAGCAAAAGGAGTGTCAAACTGGAACCTTGGAACCTTGGACAGTGGAACCTTGGTTTACGAATGCCTCATTAAAGACTATTAAATAAGACACCATGAGACCAAAGAACAATAGTGATAACAAAGGAAAAATAAAAATAACCAGAAATGTGGTAGAGATGAAGAAAGAAATCATTGCTAAACATGAAAATGGTATTTGTGCCATTGATCTGGCTTATCAGCTTGGTCTGGCAAAATCGATGATCTCTACTATTCTACCTGAGGTGTTTATGGAAGGGGACTCCCCATCCAAACAATAACATCTCTTCCTTTCCCTCCATCACCACCTTCCACTTACGCCATCAACACTCCTCTTTACAGGTAAGGTAACACAAAATATAGATGAAGACCTAATTTAACCTGTTTAGTATTGTGTTTATCATTTTTTGTGTTAGATTTAATGAGTTCATCTCCTACAAAGTGAGCAGAACAGGGCCAACCATTCACTTCTTTTTGATAACCCAAACTATTCAATTGCTACCATCCAATAACTGAAAAATACATTGGAAATGCAAGAATCACTTTTTTTTTTGCTTTTATACAGCTCACAGGATGTTTTATTCCTCTTATTTAATATGTATATGTCCCATTTATACAATGACCAAATGCACACTATCTTTGGCATCTCTTGGAACATATACTGTATTACACAACAGGCATCACCACGGTTTTATAACACTGTGTTTCAGTAGCATCTACAAGAATCCATCAAACAGCTGCCATTGTTCTGTCACAAATATCAAACCATGGACACAATACAGTATGTCATGCATGTTCCGTGATCACGCATAACCAATGCAAAACCTACTTTCTACAGGTATTATACAGTCGAAATTAGCTAAAGTGGTTTCCTTATCACACAGTAAACAGATGCATGATCATGTTACTTCCATAAAATGAACACAAATAACGACTAAAATACGAATTTGACCTTGACCTTTAACAAGATAACGTAACAGTGCTGCTTTGGTGTTAAAACGCAAAACGTTTTGCGTTTCTACAGTGTTGATTTACTGTTATAACACAAAACTGGTTTTGGTTTTGTGGAGAAAAAAAAGTTAAAGTTTTACGTTATAACACGAAGTGCCGCTTTTGTGTTAAAACGCAAACACTAAACTTTGGTAACTCGTTTAAACACAAAACGTATTACGTTAAAACGTAACGGTTTCTGATTATACCACAAAAGTATCATGTAAAAACGCAAAACGGTTGCGTTATAACGAGAAATATTTTATGTTAAAAGTAAACACAAAACTAACATTTTGTTTTGTATGGCGGCAGCAATGCGCCACCGTATAATAGCAAAAACACAAAATAAGTCAATATTTTTTGTATACTAACAAGTAAATCTTGCTAAGGCACACATTAAAGTGCTTGCAGAGCTTTGGTTCACAGCGCACATACAACACATGTTCCCACGCCAAACTTCCCAGTTATCTCCCCAGTTAAGCGATCACTTAGAGGAAATTTTACTATGGGCGAGCAATTATTACAAAACAAATGTAGTACTTCCTAAAATGCGAAATAAATTTACCATAGTACAATATGACAGTTGTTGTCTTAAATCGTCAGATCTCGCAGTGAGACTGGGGGAGAATATGTTCATAAGAATGTAAAACAAATGCAGGTACGCATTTAATGGATTCCTTTAATACATGGCAAATTTCACCCAAAACCTGTTTAATTCCTTTCAGTTCTTCACTACCTTTTCCTCAACTCTTCCACTAATTGTTTGTTGAACCATGAACATAGTTTTGAAGTGGCCACATGTAGCGTTAGTATTTGCGGGTTTATATACACACGTAGACACGTGGGAGGGACCAAGTTTACACCCCAGTGCTCGTTGCAGCCGACTCGCTACTCCGTTCACTACGTTAATTATACACGATACAGAGTACGTCTGCTTATACTTTGTTTCATTTTTGTTGGTATCTGATTTTATTGCTTTGAATTAACTCAATGCAGAAGTAATATTTACTAACCCGGCGTTTCAATGAACCGAACCGATGCTCAGGATGACAGGAAATAAAACTGAAAGTGATTCACAGCAACCATTTTGTAACTAATAGAAAGATCAGATACTTGGCAAGGTAAGATGCTTGAACATTACCGTGAGACGTAGCCTACATTAAGTACGAAAGTTCTTTTAGCAATTAATGAATTCAGTTATGTTAATTCATATATATAATTTGTATTTGTAATTAATTAGAGCATAGAATGTTGCTATATATATAACAGTTTCTACACCAAATTTAGCTTAGTTAGGCTGCCAGGCTTTAAACAACTACCTTGAAGTTGATTGTTTACAAAGTGAAATATCTATGTATTTATGGTGGATTTTAAACTGGTTAAATATATGTAACAGTTGGTCTTATTACATGTAAATGACCAGAAAAACCCCTAGGGTTTATGTGCTTATATACTGTGTATGTTTTTAATTGCAGTTGCACTGTCCACAAAGGCCAGTGCTGGACTTACCTAGCATAGCATAGCTGAGCTTTTGAAGAGCATGAGGAGGCAAGAGATGATTGTGTCATGAGCCACGCTGAGAACCATGAAGAGGACGGGGTTGGCTATGATTTTGAACTCGATGAGGATGACATAACTACCTCTGAGAAACGTCAACTTGAGCACCACAAGGAGGAGAGCACTGCTGCTGCCATGAGCACTACTGAAAGGTACGAGGACAAGGGAGCTGCCTCTGAAATTACTGAGAATGAGCATGTTTCTTTTGGTTAAATGTATGGGTAGATTATTTAACCAAGTTTTAAAGTTTATGAACTTGCTGCTGTTGTGGAATTTTTGTGGAGCCTCAGAGTTTGAATATATTCAGCTTTATTGTATCAAACAGAGAAGCTCCACCAGCATGCAGAGTCAGGCAGGAGCCCCGAGCTCTGGTTACATGATATATTTACAAGCTACTGCTCCCCTCCCACCAGACCTGCACGCCCCCCAGGGTGTGGGTGCTCTACAACAGTCATGTTAATATGACAACAATCCCATCATGCTACACTTGGTTAAATACAGACTACTAAATGTTTATCACTTCAAACAGTAAAAATACAAAAAAAAAAAATAATTTTCCATTACGACTACTGCTACTACTAGTACTTCCTAGCGTTAGTCCCATACCGAGGCAGGGTCCGCAGGACGGCAGAGACACCGCCACCAATGCGACTGAAGGCCTACCAATCAACATGTTGCTCCATTTGTCGTTGCACTTTTAACTTTAAGAGCGTTATATTATTTCATGCAATTTTTCACCATCCGTCTATCGTGATATGACAAATGAGGAGTTATTGGTGTATGTATGTATGTATGTATGTAGAACAGTTGTACATTGTCCTTTAATTACACTGACAGCAGTTGAATTTGTTGTTAGGAATTAATAGTTGTAGCTTGTTGATAGGAGATAAAGCTGAAAAACAGGTTTTAGCTCAGTTTTCCTGTGTACAGGTGAAAGTAGGAGTAGACCATGTAGTAAGGTAAAACTGGATCACATACACAGTTTATATACACAGTTTAATTCCAATTGATAGGCCATCTTTTTATAATTTAGGCAGAATATTTCAGTATATTTAAAACAATTTGCAAAGCTCTTGTCTTGTGACTTCATCTTATCTTGTAACTTTCATCAGTATGTTTGTAATGGTTTTCTGATATAGCAAGAGCCTTTTTTCTTAATAATGTTTAATGTGACTGAGTAGTGAAATGGGGTAAATGAGACATTTGGCTGCTGCTAATTGAGATCCTGCTATGTTCTGAATGATGGGTTCATTAGTCTCTTTTTTTTTTTCCCGTTAGTTCATAGTGTTTACTCTTGCATATGGTTTTCTGCTCACTGTTTAGCTTGAAGTACATTTTCGCACATGTTTCTTAGTTCTGTATATGAATGGTGACACTTTACCTAATTTTCATAGTTCTTACTTCAGTGATTTTAAAAGAAAGCATGATTGCTTTTGAGTTGCTTGAAAAGCAGTGAATGTAATGAAGCTGTCATCAGGTGTTAATATACCTAAATGCATATTTTAAACAGCACCAAGGAGGACAGACCAGACTCCCCTGTGGCCAGCATGGTGTCTGTGAAGAGTGACAACTCAATGGAATGTCCACCTAATTTTAGTGCCAGCATCCAACGTGGTCTCAGGTAAAGTGATTTGATCTTTGATGACCTTGCACCTCACTTCCAGCTAAGTTCCTAAATAAAAAAGAGGCTATGTGTTTGTTCTTTGTATCATGGGTGTCATCAGGTAACTGTTTACTGTTAAATAACAAATTGTTTGACCAATGCTATCAGTTAAAATTAAACTGAATTTAAATAAGTTATGGATACTTGAAGTAGAAGTTTCACAGTTTTCCTTATTTGAAATGTTTGAGTTGTACAGTGGGTTGTAAATTAGTAATACAGAAATGAATGTAGGCTGTGGCTGGGGGAGGGGGGTGTTAAAATGTTAACAAGGAGGGAGGGGGCTGTTGTGACCACTCCCACTGAGAGTAGACATGAGATGACTGATGATCAGGATAACAAATAAGAAAAAAATGCCATGGCTTTTTCTCCTGGAAGAAAAATACTCTACAACAACAGTCATGTTAATATGACAACAATCCCATCATGCTACACTTGGTTAAATACAGACTACTAAATGTTTAACACTTTAAACATAGTAAAAACAATACAAAAAAATATAAAAATTTTCCATTACAACTACTACTGCTACTACTAGTACTTCCTAGCGTTAGTCCCATACCGAGGCAGGGTCCGCAGGACGGCAGAGACACCGCCA
>JABJVR010037051.1:19673-32956 GCA_025773905.1 Chitala chitala
AAGGAGGGAGGGGGCTGTTGTGACCACTCCCACTGAGAGTAGACATGAGATGACTGATGATCAGGATAACAAATAAGGAAAAAAAAATGCCATGGCTTTTTCTACTGGAAAATAGAAAAAGAAAAATACTCATCTTGGATAACATGGGAAGTGAACTGGACTTGCACTTATAATTTCCTCTGAATGTGTATTGGCTTTGAATAACTATTTTTCATTTTTTTTATGATTTTTTTTTTATATATGCATGATTGTAGGCTTGTTGTTTAACCAATTTATCGTGATAGGTGGCATTTGGTTGCCAGTCAGAAGAAAGTTTTCATCCCTTCTCTGTAGGTTTAAATGCTTCCTGTATCATTATGTATTACACAATTAAGGAATTTCAGGTCATATTCTAGATACGTTTTTACTGAAAACTGTGTCTAGGTGAAGATTACAGCCCAAGACTAGCGTGCTGTAAAATACGCTTTTTGCTTTTACCTCAGATATGTACCATATGTACTTATATTCTGAAAATTTCTGAACTTTAAAATATAAATGCCCTGTCTTTATATGTAGTGGGGTCAAGCTACATTTCACAATTATTTCCTTGATAATTTTCTTTGACGTCCCTTATTGAACAATGCATTAAGTGACAGACATTAACCATCAGTACTGACACAATGTAACCAAGTCTAGTATTGCTATATATGTGACCCAGTAAGATGTGAATAAAGAGGTGAAAAACCTTTTAAAAATACAAAACTAGGCATTTAAATTAGCAAACTTCAGTCCCTACAATATTGCCAGGTCAGATTTGAAAAAAAGGCATAAAAAGGCTACAGATACCTATACACAACATGTGGAAAATCACTTTTACAGTTATTTTTCAAGAAAAGACCTCCTATAATTTCTGCGGAAGGATTATTGGATGTCAGTGAAAGGATAAGACCAGCTAGAGGGAATGTTATAGTGTTGTGTTATAGTGTACCAAATGATCTAAAACCTTAAGAAAGATGGGTTAACAGAAGGGCCTGTTTTGTTCCCAGGTTCCTTGAGTTATCAACACCAGACTCTGTGTCATACAAAAGACAGAGGCCCATGGTAGAGGGTAAGAACTATGCAATATTACAATCTGTCTAAATGTTGTGATTATGACTTGCACAATTCCAGGTGAGAGAGTTAGAGAGTCTATCTGACCGTGCTGCAGTACATTGACCTGCACAGGTGGTACCTGCTGGGGTTTGCCCTTTTTATCCATGTTGCCATTGCTTGGATGTGCAGTGTACAAGTTCACCTTTATGTCCATTTATAGCAAGAAGGATAAAAGAAGATGCTTATATGTCTGGCTCAACAGCATATAAAGCCTTGTCAGTTAGGATGTGAGTGTATTTCCCCTTCAGATAACCACAGGAAAAACATAATTCTACAGGTAGGCCTTTCACCTGTTGTGAAGTGGAAGAGTTGAGTAATATGTTTATGCTTAGCATCATGTTGCACAGCCACACAGTGTAGTAAAAGAAGCACTTTTGCAGTACAGTCCTGGCCTGCCTAGCAACACAGTCCTCCAGCATCATGATCTCAGACTAGCTGAACTGAATGGGCAACAGTTGTATCTGTTTATATAATAATTAACATACACACTTTATGGAGAAGCAAAGCTGTGTAAATGTCACCTTATAAATCTTTACACTTATTCGTTTGGCAGACGCTTTTATCCAAATCCAATTTCACATACGTGTTATAATGAGCTAGTGCTGAGTGTCTTGCTCAAGGACACACCTGGTCATGGCCCAGGCTGGGATTTCAACCAGGAACCTTCTGCATCCTAGCCTGATGCGCTACCCATTGAGCTACCAGGCCGTCCAGGTTTTTAGAGGTTTGCTTGGCATGACTGTTATTATATGGATTAGAATTATCATACAGATATATTAAAGGAACTAATCATACTGATGTAATACAAATTAAGTAATCATTAACATCTCAGGAGTTACAAAATGGTTTTTAAATAAAACGCTTTTCGATGCTTCAAAGATAGCCAATTTTGCTTTCAGGTAAAGTATATGAGGAATTTCTGCTTTCTGTCATGCCTGTCTAAAAAAAATAGAAATATTTTGTAAACTTATTATGTCAATAGGCAAGTTTTCGCTTTTTTACACAAGTGCCTGACACACAAAAATATAAATGGGTATAATTGCTATTAGACTGTATACTCAGAATGCCAGTTGGCCATAAATTTGCTAATTAGGGGTACAAAATTCATCAAGTCCAAAGCTACCATAGATTTGAAACATACTAAAATAGTTTTGGTAAAGAATATTATATTCCTGTCTAAAATTCATAAAACTGAATTAAAAGAGTTAGTTGAAATAGTACAGGCTATCATATCAATTATTCTAAACGTTTGGATGTTAGGATTGCAAAAAGTCTCAATGTTCTGTAACAAAAATGTGTTTTTGTCTTCAGATCAGCCTACAGCAAGACTACAGCTCAAACTGAAAACCACTCTGAAAAGGAAATACGGACATGTTTTTGAAGGGATTGCAAAGCAAGGGAATGCAGCTCTCCTTAGTGACATCTATACAGAGGTCTACATCACAGAAGGTGAATGTGAAGGAGTAAATGAAGATGAAATAACGAGCAGTGATTGCCGAACTAGGAGTCAAACCTCTGAGGCAGCTGCAATCAATTGTAATGATATCTTCAAACCCCTGTCTGACCAAGATAAGCCAATCAGAACTGTACTGACGAAGGGGATTGCTGGCATCGGCAAAACGGTCTCGGTGCAGAAGTTTATTCTTGACTGGGCTGAAGGAAAAGCTAACCAGGATATTAATTTAATTTTTCCTCTTCAGTTTCGTGATCTTAATTGTACTCAAGATGTTTCTCAAAGTCTGATAGACCTACTTTGTCAACATTTTCCAGAATTTAAGGAAGTGAATCAGAATGAATTTGATTCTTTCAAAGTTTTGTTTATCTTTGATGGTCTAGATGAGTGTCGACTTCCTCTGGATTTCCAGAATAATGAGATATGTAGAAATGTAGCAAAAACAACATCACTGGATGTGTTGTTGACCAACCTCATTCATGGAAATCTTCTCCCCTCTGCTCTCTTGTGGATAACTTCTCGACCAGCTGCAGCCAATCAGATCAGTCCACACTGTGTCCACAGGGTGACTGAGATACAAGGTTTTAAAGACCCTCAGAAGGAAGAATATTTTAGGAAAAGAATCGGTGACCAGGTCCTGGCTAACAAAATAATTTCACATGTAAAAATGTCAAGAACCCTCTACATCATGTGTTATGTACCAGTCTTCTGTTGGCTTGCATCAGCTGTGCTTCAGGAGATGTTGTGTCATGAAGATGGCAGCAAAATCCCCACAACACTGACACAAATGTATATACACTTTCTAATCATTCAAACAAAGAGAACAAATCTGAAGTATAATGTGAACACAAAAAAGCCAAAGCATTATGACAAAGATCTAATTTTTAAATTGGGCAAGCTGTCTTTTCACAAGCTGGAAAAGGGACATTTAATATTCTATGAAGAAGACCTGAAGGAGTGTGACATTGATGTTGATGAGGCTTCAGTTTACTCTGGGGTGTGTACAGAAATTATTAAGGTGGAAGATGTCGTGTCCCAAAAGCAGGTGTACAGTTTTGTGCATCTGAGTGTTCAGGAGTTTCTGGCTGCTTTATATGTATTTGAGACATTTGTGAACAAAAAAAAGAACTTACTTAACAAATGTAGTGCCCTGAAGGCAGAAGAATCAGTTACAGATTTACTCAGGTGTGCTGTAAATCAAGCCTTAAAAAGTAAAAATGGACACCTGGACCTTTTCTTTCAGTTCCTCCTTGGCATTTCTCTCGACTCAAATCAAGGTCTCTTACAAAACCTACTGACACAGAGAAAGGCCAGCTCAAACAGTGCTGAGGAAACAGTTGCATTCATTAAGGAGAAACTCAATTTAAACCTTTCTCCAGAGTTATACATAAAACTGTTCTACTATCTGAATGAACTGAATGACAACTCCCTAGTGAAGGAAATCCAAGAACTCCTGTACGCAAGAAGAATTTCAGCAGAGAAACTCTCACCGTCACAATGGTTTGCTCTGGTCTTTGTGTTGGTGACATCAGGAGAGGCACAGGATGTGTTTGACCTGAAAAAATATGCCAGATCAGAAGAGGCTCTACTGAGACTCCTGACAGTTGTCAGGTTTGCTAAAACAGTCCTGTAAGTATCTAAATGAAACACATTAAATTGGATATACTATAAAAAAAAACAGTTTACACTCAGTTCCCAGCTGTGTGAATATTTGTGTACACACACATATACACACACATATACATACATACATACATACAAACATACATATATAGAGCTGACTATTGAATAAATTTCCTTTGTTGAGAGCCTTCAGGATTTTTATCTTTTAAAATTTTATTTCAATTTTTCTTTTCTTCTTAGTCAATAGTTTTAAAAATCTAATTAGAGCTTCCATAATAATAATATAATATCTACACATTTTGGGCCTCCAGGAATGCAGGATTGTTATATACTTAAAGTTATGGGTCAGCGTGTAATGATGGTGTATGAAGAAAAAAATAAAGGGTATTTTAGAGGACAGTAGTTTTACTTGTAGTTGTGCAGACCTTTTATTTTCCATGCTTGCTGTACTGTACTACTGTGCATTCCACTTAGTTAATTGTATTGCATTTGCATTATGTTTTGATAATTATAACTTTTTGAATATTTTTTCATTGTAAATATTTTTTTTATTTTAAACATGAATGTCTTTAGTTAAGTATGAATCAGTACATATGCAAAACAATTGGCTGTTTTGCATAAAATGTTAAGCACTTGAAGGTGGTTTAAATTAATACACGAAAATTTAACACTAACTTTCAGGCTGGACAGGTGCAGACTTTCACGCAGATGTTGCTGTGACCTGGCTTTAGTTCTCAGCTCAGAAGGGTCACACTTGGAAACGTTGGACCTCAGTCATAATGTACTACAGGATTTGGGGGTGAATCTGCTGTATGCGGGATTGGAGAGTTTAAACTGCGGACTGCAAATCCTAAGGTCAGTGTTAATGGAAAATTAACTGAAAATTAAACTGAAGTTAGTACAGCTGCAGAACTCACAATTGAAAACGTATATTAATTTTTTTGTAAGATATTCTTGTTGTGAAGAAGATGCACTTACATGTTCATTGTAAGCTGGAATTTTACATTGAATGTTACTGTGAGGGTAGAGTGTTAGTTTTAAGCAGTTTTTCCCAATTTATTATTTTTAAACATTTTTTTCTAGTTTGTCCAAAATTCTTTTTACTGGAGTATAATTTTACAGTATTTTATGGTTATTTTCTCTTGCATGTTACTTATATACAGTGGCAGTGGTGGAGGGGCAGAAAACCTCCCTAGAATTTTGATGCTCCCCCGACTTGAGTAATGTGTTTAAAAGTTTGATAGAACCACCTCCCACCCCTGTAGCACAACTCGGAAGATGTTCGATAGAACCATAATGTTTAAACTACAAGCTGCAAATCTAGCGATTTCAAAGGTGGTTTTGACTTTTATTATATTTATCATTAAATTTATTGTAATATCCTTTTCAGACTGGAATGTTGTCAGCTCACAAATAGATGCTGTGGCGAGCTTGCCTCTGTGCTCAGCTCAAAGTCCTCACATCTCAGAGAGCTGGATCTTAGCGACAATGACCTGCAGGATTCAGGGGTAAAGCTGCTCTCTGCTGGACTGGGGAGTTCAAGCTGTAAACTGGAGGTACTAAGGTCAGTGTTAGTGGAAAATCCACATTTTGAACGGGTAGTGGTTCTGTATAATTCTCAGTATAGCAACAGAATATTTTCTATCACACATATCAGCCAGTTGCTATTATCATCATCCTAAGTGAAGACATGTTCCACAATTTCCTGTCACACTAGAGGAAAACTTTATAGAGTAATTGTAATTATTTAATGGATGGCTGTTGTTAATCTTTGCAAGATTTTCCCTTGTATCATCCCACAAATCTCTGAATAGCTTCCTCTTTTAATTCTACAATTAATGAGTTTTCCGATATAATGAGCAGAAAAGGATCTGTAGTGTGGCCTGGTTGCTCGGGTAGAACGTCAGGCTGGGATGCAGAAGGTTCCCGGTTCAAATCCCAGCCTGGTTACCAGGTGTGTCCTTGAGCAAGACACCCAGCGTTAACTCATTGTAACCCATGCATGAAATGTAAGTTGCTTTGGATAAAAGCGTCTGCCAAATGAATAAAATGTAAAATGTAGTGCGTCATATGCAAATAAGTGAAAAATGAATAGACAATAACTCATAATGTTGATAAGTCAATGAAGCTGAAGAAAAAAAAGCCAGCTAGAGGTGAAACACTGATAACATACAGTGTTCACTAACAGATGTACATCTGTCAGCACTATAAAATACTGGGAAATTCTGAGTTAACCATCACAGTCATGTTTTGGTACCTGTAGTTATTTGAATAGAAAATTACATTAATACTATCATGAATGTTGTCCTTAATCAGTGAAGATTTTTTTTTGGCGTGCAGAAGTTGTACTAAACAAACTTTTATATTTTACCCCCACATTTTCACGTCAAGACAAATTAAGTTGGGCATTAGTTTTCAAATCCCATATTGAAATTAGGATCATGGAACTTGGAGTCTGACAGCACATGGTGCACGGTGTAGGACAGGGTATCATGTCAACACAGAATGCGCAAACGTGCCCATGTATATGCACTCTGTTAAAGCAATACAGAATGTTGAATATGCAGTTCCCCTGAATTGTTTGTCTGTCATAAAATGGGATATGGGAGGAAAGTGGGGCACCCAATAGAAACACATGCAAGTGAGCAAACGGTGGCTTAATGGATAGAACATGAGGCTGGGAAGACAGTGAAACACTAGCTCCCCGGGTGCAGCGTGTGGCTGCCCACTCCTCCCCCCAGGGGGATGGGTTAAATGCAGAGAACCAATATCGCTCAAATGTGTACGTGTAATGTTGTAAGTTGTTTTAGATAAAAGCATTTGCTAAATGAATAAATGTAAACCCATGCAGGTGAGGGGAGAACATAGAAGCTAAATTCAAACACGTGTCTTTTAGGTGGGAAGTAACAGCTTGGCCTCCGTATTGCCCACTGTTCATCCAGAGATAAATTACATTCTGATTGTAATATACCACATTACCACAACGTGAACAAAAGCAAAGAGGGCCCAGAAACTCCTGGATGCTGTTTTCTTTAAACAGAGACTTTCACTTGGTTATTGAGACACCATGAAGAAAGAGAGATTCAAGGCTAGTTTTCTTTTTCAAATGTTTTTTAGGCTTTCCCATTGTAAACTCACAGAGGATTGCTGTGAAGAGTTGGCGTCAGTTTTCAGAGCAGATTCATTATACCTAAAGGAGCTGGATTTGAGTGACAATGACCTGCACGATTTAGGAGTGAAACTGCTTTCCACTGGACTGACGAATTCAAACTGCAAACTCAACATTCTAAGGTCAGTGTTAATGGAAAATCAACACTGTAAACTGAAACACAGATTAGCACAGTTGGAGAATACGCGCTTCAAACTATAGATACTGAGGTCACTATTGCTAAGACATTTTCACTGAACTAGAGACACAACAATCAAAAATATCTATAGAATTTAAATTTAAAATTTTCATGACCATATAAAATTTTTCTTAGGATGTTGCTTTGTTTTGTAATTTTCGTGTTTAGGTTGGATCAGTGTTCCCTTACAGAGGAAAGCTGTGAAGTGCTGTCCTCAGTTCTCAGCTCAGACTCTTCACGCCTCAGACAGTTGGATCTCAGTGACAATAACCTACAGGATTCAGGGGTGAAGCTGCTCTCTGTTGGACTAAGGGATCCAAACTGCAAACTGAAAACCCTCAGGTAAGTCATCATTATTGAAGAATCCACTGTAAACTGAAAACACTGACATCAGTGTGAAATTCAAACCATAAACTATGGAATGTAAGATTTTGCTCCGTCAGGCATTCGGTCAATAAATCAGCCAATCAGCCTGTATTTAAATAGTACCTAACAACAACCACAAAGTTGCCCTAGGTGCTTCACAAAGTGCAAGCACACACACGCTATGACAATATAACAAAAGTGAATCAATACTGTGAAGGTACTGAGGTCAGCGATTTCAAGAAAATTATCACAGTATACATATTAAGTACAGTACATATCAGTTATGTGTTTACTATTTACAAGAATCATAGATCTTGTCATATAAACATTTCAAATAGCCTGAATTCAACTGAGATGGGACAACATACATATAAACAGATTGTCCTTATAACCAGCATGCATACAAATGGAGTGCACTGTATATTTAAAACTTGTTTTTTTCCTGTTTAGCCTGTGTTGGTGTGTGCTCACAGAAGAATGCTGTGAAGAACTGAGCTCAGTTCTCAGATCAAACCTGTCACATCTGAAAGAGCTAAATCTCAGTGACAATGACTTTGAAGATTCAGGAGTGACACTTCTGTCAGCTGGACTGGGCAGTCCACATTGTAAACTTGAAACACTGAGGTCAGTATGTCACATTGAGGTTGGATGAAAGCAATTCATTATCTGCATTTTAATTTCTGCCATGTATGCTGTGTTGAATAATGACATTGTAGTCATGTTTAATTATCAATAAATGTTTTATTTTTCTTTTAAAAGTAAAGGTTTTTAAAAGTTAATCTAGGTGTCCATCACTGGGTGTGCATTGCATGGACTCAGTATTTTACTTTAAGAAGCTCCTAGCAGCCAGATATTCCAAAGAGGAAATAACAGCTTCATAAGATTTATGTTAATTATCAATAAGAAAGTTCTGTCTCCTTCACACTGCAGGTTGTCAGGCTGCCAAGTCTTAGAGGAGGGGTGTACATCTCTGGCTTCTGCCCTGTGTTCAAACCCCTCGCACCTTAAAGAGTTGGATCTCAGCTACAACCACCCAGGTGACTTGGGAGTGAAGCTGCTTTCTGCTAGACAGCAGGATCCCAACTGCAGACTGGAGAAACTTCAGTGAGTGCTGACAGATTAAAATATGCTTAAAGAGATTTCAATAACCATGTGTTTCACATATAAAGCTAGAATTTAAAATTTCACACATGCTGCTTTTGTTGTATAGCAGAATTGTTGCAGACAGATATATCACTTCACACTGTACCATATCTTGTTTTTATGACACGTTGTAATTTTCTAGATGTATCAGATTACATTATAACCAATTCAACCATGTATACAGGTGGCTGGTATTCTGTCCAGGTTGTCTCACACATTACCTAATGATTTCCTGAGTAGGGGTTAGTTAAAAATAAAACTGACTCATCTGTTAGTATGCAATATGTCTGTGCTTCCCTAAGCCAAGGGTTCAAAGTTTCACTTTAGCTCTTGTCTGTGCCTGTCTGTCTTCATTTACAGTGTGGGCAGTGGTGGACAGCTCCAGATCAGACCAGGCCCAAGTAAATGTAAGCCTGTTACTTGCAACAATTTGCCATATAACAAAGATAGAACACATTTTAAAATCATGGTTTTTTTTATCCCTTCCAAGGAGTGGATACAGTATATAACACCCTTTAAATATTATATTTTCTGTATCTGCTATGTCATTACTGGTTATGGTGACATGTTATCATCCTCTTGCAGATGCCTGTCAGCTCACATTCGACCCAAACACTGCATTCAGGCAGTTGTACCTCTCTGACGAGAACAGAAAGGTGACTTATGGGGGGAAGGCACAGCCATATCTCTGTCACAAAGACAGATTTGAGAAGTTTCCCCAAGTGCTTTGTAAAGAGGGTCTGTCTGGTCGCTGTTACTGGCAGGTCGAGTGGAGTGGGATGCAGGGAGTTTCGGTGGGCGTGGCCTATAAAGGAATCAGAAGGAACAGGGAGACAGAGTGGAAAGACAGTTTGCTTGGGTACACTGACACATCCTGGAGTCTTGAATTATTTGACGACAGATACAGGGCCATTCACAGTCACAAGCACACCACTATGTACACTGGTTGTGAGCCCAGAATAGGGGTGTACTTGGACTGGAAAGCTGGCACCCTGTCTTTCTTTAGTGTGTCTTCCAGTGAATATAATTTACTGTACAGGTTCACTTCCAAATTCACTGAGCCTCTTTATCCAGGGTTTAGAGTGAACCACGGCTCCTCGTTGTCTCTGTGCTACCCAGAATAGCTCCAAATTATCATGTCCACATGCAAACAAAAGTGCACACATGCATCATTGTCTGAGCAGACTATTCAAACAGTTCTTGGCTTTTTTAAATGTAATTTTCATGCAGTTACTCCCTTACAGGATTTTTTTGAGGAAAGACGTTTTTCGGCAGGTGAGATGAGGATGAGGGAGTTTTAGGTTCTGTTAAAACTGGAAACAACTACTGATATTACTTAAAGGCTTGTCACACTATTTGTCATCAACTGGTGTGCACCCTGGTATCATTTTATAATTTGTCCACCAGCAGAACCTGAACTTTAGCTTTCCAAGGTTACAGACGTTCTTATTGTCCATGTGGGATGTGATTCTATAAAAAATGCTTTGGTGAAAAATCACAGCAAGATAAGAACAAGTCAATTATAGAAACAACTGTACTTATTGTAAGCTTTAGTGCTGGATATGTAATGCAAGCTTTATTAGACAAGCATTTTATAAAATATAAAAATTTATGATTGCAATGCATTATTTACATGGACAGAGCTATGTATAAGGTAAGAGAGATTGTAAATATAATAACAGCAAATGAGAAATGAGTTAACATCCTATGGTTTGCTAACAGTGTAGTCCTTGGGCAAGAACAAGAGGAACAAATAGAACAGTTCAGATACCCACTGAGGCAGGAAATAATTGTGATGATACACGAACACTGATAGAGGTAAGTCGTTGGCGTACAATGATCAAAAGTAATGGAATGGAACTCGAGGATGTGGTAGAACTTTTACATCTAAATAGCAAATGTTTGGTTAAATGGCGTTACCAATAGGCCAGCTACAAGAACTGCAAATCTCAAAGGAATGAGAAATTTATTTGAAATTCTTGAATGAGAATGAATACCAAGCAGAAAATTGGTAAACATAATTTCTGGAATTATAAGATCCACTAACAAAAGAGGAAGACCTCAGGAAGTTGGGACATATGACACCAGAATAGTGTGGGGTTTGTTGGCAAAAACATCTGACACTATAAAATGGTGTCAAAAGCTGTTGAAAAGGGCACTGGACATGAAGTCCATGATTGAAAATTTACTGATATATTGTTATTGTATTTGCTGTTGCTCTTTCTTCAATTGGGAAGTCACGTTTTTATAAACCTAATTTAAAGAAGTACTTTCTGAGTAGCTAAGAGCTAATTTGCAGTTCCTGTGCAAATATTGTTCTCATTTCTATATTTGTTGTATTTTACATTTTAAACTGGAATTTTTCAACTAGTGTATCACTCTGCACAGATCTGTCTGTGACCTGTACTGGCTACAACATGACCAGCTGTGTTTTCTGCTTCTTCCCCACAACTGTTATGACATACAGTAGATGCCTTTATGTGAAGTTTTTCTGGAGTGCTGTTACTGGGTAACCAGCCCTTCACTTGGTGTTTTGACTATGCCGTTTGTACTTTTGCTTGATTAACAATAAACAGATTTTCTTTGTGTTTGAATTCAAACCTGGCTGTCAGTGCTCTGTCATGAAATGACCACTGTGTGTAGCACAGGCTAAGGTGTTTTGAACCCTAGTGGTATGATGTGGTATGGGTTTTTGGAAAACCTTTGCAGTCGCATAGGTAACATGCAAAAAAAAAAAACATTTCGTTTCACCTTCTTAAATTACTAATCCATAAAGGAATGAACATAGCACTTTAAGCCATTTTGTTCTCAGTGTTTCCTGGTTTCTTGAGGAGCATTGTATTACTTATTAACGTTGAATGTGCACTATTCGTTTTTGAATGTGTTTGTTTAATTATAGTAGTTTTGGAATGTAATAAAGCAGGTTTTCATCAGAGACAGCAACAGTCCTTGTAGATTTTCAAAGACTTTCATATTTCCTGTCAATGAGAAAAGAATGTTGATTTGAACTTTGTGTAGAATGTGTTTGAGCACCCAGCCTTATTCAATTTATTGCATTTTAAGTTTTATGTAACTTCACATGAATACTTGACCAAAAAATATATCAACTGTTACACAAAACAGAAATATTTGATAAAAGTTTAAGAATCTTGAACTTTGAAATCTTGTTTTTAAGTCTTTGAGTCTTTAAACCATCCTCCCCTTTAATAATAGCTTCACAAATAGTGGTCTTGCATGCATTTAGTGTTTTAGAAATGTTGGATATTTTTTTCTTTAAAATACTTAGGGTGAATATTTTCTTACTGTATTTACAGTTTACAGATATCTGTTTCAGTTTGAATTAAAAATTTAATTTAGGAATGCAACTTGGTTTTTCAGTCGCTTGCTTATAAAATTACACAGTGTTCAATTCTTTACAGAGACATGTTATATACAAAATCTGTGACTAACAGATTTTTCAAAAGAAAAATTTAATAATGTTACAAAAAACCCCAAAACAAATAAAAAAAACTTCCTTTAAATAAGGTTACAGAACACCAACAGGCTGCATATTGTAAGAATTTGCACCTTTCCATTTGTACCAGCATTAGTTCTGTTTTTTAAAAGTATCGGGTTTGAAATTTAGAGGCATATTTAAGGATGTTGTTTGTTTTTAAATGTGAAGAGCATGTTTTTAATCACCTCCACCAAAATGAAATGTTGCCTTTTTGTGGTTTTGCAGGCTGTACACCATTCATCAAAATGGCAAATTTTTATAACAAACTAGTATTGCAACCTTAGATCGTAAGTGTTTTCTTGATGGAAAATCTAAACTTTCTGAGTCAGTTCGTAAGAAGACGTCTCATGAAGACAGGTTATGGCAGTGGACCACCTTTTCATTCGTCCTTTGCAGTGATTTCTGTTCATTTCACATATATTTCACATGTAACGATCAATGCAAGATCTGTCAAAAATAGTATTGTTGTCACAATACTATTACATAGTATTGCTACATTTGTTAGGTAGTGTAAACCATATGACTACCAACCTGTTGCACTCACGTCTACCATCAAGAAGTGCTTTGTGATGCTGGTCATGATGCACATCAAAAACCTGCTGCCAACCACCCTAGATCCCCAGCTGTTTGCATATGGAATGGTTTGGTGTAACACCCCTGCTTGTAATGACCCTTGTGTACCCTAGATGTCACCCTTTCTCCTGCCCCTTTGTGCTGAGTTATT
>JABJVR010037062.1:0-32956 GCA_025773905.1 Chitala chitala
TAATCTTTGCTGTTTAAAATCGTTTTAAAAATAAATAAACTAGTGTTTTATTGTCTTTTTTTTTTTTTTTTTTTTTTTTTTTTTTTTTTTTTTTTTTTGAAGTGCAGGGTTGTCGATTGGAAAGAGATAGCATCGAGTCAATAATGCGACACCATTTACAGTTCCGTTTATTTATTAATATATAACAGCTAGCAATCATAATAATAAAAAAAGTTATATGGTGTGGTTTAATGTGTTTTTAATATTTGTTATAGTGCTGTTGAACCAAGCTTAGCAGTTCCTCATCTTGCTATAGATTGCAAATACGTATCATACACGGATGTGCATTGTATGTGCAATTCTTTTTTTTCCTGTAGGTAGATAAATTGAAAAATAAAAAAGAAGGCTTTATGCAAGTGAATTCAAATGTGTACATTTTGACTACTCACAAATGTCTTGTTTTATTGTTATTGTTGTTGTTATTATTTTATTGTTGTTGTTGTTATTATTTTATTGTTATTGTTGTTATCGCAAGCTGAAATTCTGCACACCGTAGTGGCGAATTCACTATTTGCAATGATTGCTGATAGGAGTGCCCGCCCTGGCTTTAGACTGTGATGGTACAAGTTTCTTTCAAAGGGACACTTATGTGACCAGGCTGTCCACCAGATATTCAGTTTTAAACTAATGCATGGTCTGCAAATGCTGACTTTACCATACTTACTAGCATTACCAGTGTGTCTGTTTACACTGCTAAGCCTGGTTTTCTATCAAGCAAATGTTTCTTATGAACTCCTCTGTGTGTTCAGCCAGGCCTGTTTTTCCACTGTGGTATCCAGGCTGGTGCCCCTGAGTACTCCTATGAAGGTACATCTCCTCCATGCAAAACGATGTTACTGATCTTCCCCTGGGGTCTTGCTTGC
Organism: Chitala chitala; assembly: GCA_025773905.1. Classification (NCBI taxonomy): domain Eukaryota; kingdom Metazoa; phylum Chordata; class Actinopteri; order Osteoglossiformes; family Notopteridae; genus Chitala; species Chitala chitala. Next base: position 903 of record JABJVR010037062.1, read on the forward strand.
TCTGTTCAGCCAATTTCCACAGCAAGCCATCTGTACTGATGGTGGACGAGCTGCTGTCGGCCTACCCCCACCAGCTGACCTTCTCTGAGGCAGGCATGCGCATCATGATCACCAGCCATTTCTCCCCCCGCACGCGCCTCACCATGGCCTCGCGCATGCTCATTACCGAGGTAAGGTGTAACCCGCCCACTGCTCATACCCGCCTTTAAGGCTACAAGGACAGCCTTCTGCCATTGAGCTCTACTAAGTACCAAATGTTTTGTCCCTCACCAGTGAAAATAGCAAAGTTGCAGGAAAATTCAACAGTGACATGTAATGGGCATAATTGCTACATGACAGGGCTCAGGCAGCAAAGGTGGTAAAACAGAACCAGTGTGTGTTTACAAGTATACCTCTTCTTCTCTCACCCCTGCCCAGAGACAACGGCTGATCAGCAGCAGGTCCTTCAGTAATGGCGACTCTGACGTCGCTGTCAAGGTCCCAGGGAGGCGGAGCTTGGAGAATGGACTGGGCGGAGTTGAGCGGGGGCTAGAAGTAACGAGGGGCCACCTCGGACAGGAGGACGGGGGATGCATGGAGCCCGGCACTGACACAGAGAATGAGGACAATGAAAATGAGGAGGAGGAAGAAGAGGATGAAAACGAAGGCCCTTTCGTACCCTTTCAGGTCCCAGGTAATGTCAGTGGTTATACGCTGGCATTTATACACTACTCCATGTGTACAAGCGTGCAACATACATAATATGTGTATGATGTTTTCTGGTATGTGTTCCTGTAAAACAATGTGTCCATATAGAAGTACATATGTATTTGTGTAGGTAAAGTTCTGTGAATGATGCCTTTTCTGTACACGGACTGCCCATGCAGAGGGGGCCTGGGACAGACTGAAGTGGGTGCTGGCATGGCCCCTTTGCCTGCTGCTCTTCCTCACTGTGCCCAACTGTGCTGAGCCACGATGGGAGCGCTGCTTCATGGTCACCTTCTTCATCTCCACGTTGTGGATCGCTGCCTTCTCCTACATCATGGTGTGGATGGTGAGCTGCTGCACTTTAAAAAGTGGCCCGTCGCTGCATCACCACACCAAGTTAAAAGGTGTACAAGATTAATTATTCTGCCAGGTGGGTTTTACACCTACCATGTCAGCACCTTTCTGAGAGACTCCACCTTTAAGAGGGCTCTGTGACACACTGTGCTATTGTCCTAGGTAACTGTGATTGGGTTTACACTGGGCATCCCCGACGTCATCATGGGTATCACCTTTCTGGCAGCTGGCACCAGCGTGCCCGACTGCATGGCCAGCCTGATAGTGGCAAGGCAAGGTAGGTCCAACGTGATCTTCTGCTCGAGATGGGGCAGGTGGGTTGGTGCTGAAAAACCTGGTCACCGCTATGAGCATGTTGGAGGGGACACTTGACAGATGAACAGCTGCATGACCCACAGCGCTGTGCAGAAGGTCACTGCCTTCCTCTCCCTCTTACCAGGCCTTGGAGATATGGCTGTCTCCAACTCCATCGGCAGTAATGTCTTTGACATCCTGGTGGGACTGGGATTACCCTGGGCCATACAAACACTGGCCATCAACTATGGCTCTTATGTAAGTGCCCATCCATGGTGCAGATATAACTGGTCGTTCATCTGCAGCTATTACAAAGTTAGGCACCACAAAGAAAAAAAAAAACTTGCAAAAGTGTTAATGGAATGGGTGACATGCGTGACTTGCTGTCTGCTTTCCTTAGGTTCATTTAAACAGCAAAGGACTTATCATTTCTGTTGGACTCCTGCTGGCATCAGTGTTCCTCACAGTAAGCAAAATCTGAATCCATTCTCTTCCTCTCATTGAATGTGACATGCAGCTTAAAAAGGCCAAGAGATGGGCATGGCTGAGCTAAGCTCTCAGATCAAGGTTATAGCACAATATTTTTATTAAAATGCCCTTATCCACTCACTGCACAAGAAAACAGTCTCTCTCCCTGCCCACATTTTTGTGCGGCATTCCTGAATTGAACCTTGAAAACAGTCTGAAAATTGAACCTTGAAAACAGCCTGTTCAGGAAATAACTGAGATCTCTATCCAGTTTAAAGTGCAGCGTTATGTATGTTAGCACTGCTAAGTGTCTGCAACATTATGAGAGTGCATGCAATTTCAGCCCTAGTTGTTTACAGAAGTGTTAGTGATTAGATGTCCACAGTGACTGCATTGTTTTCAGGAGATCATCTGTGTTCCTTCACTCTAATGTTAATGGCATGAGCCTCTTGTCATTCTGTCGATTTGAAACCTAACTCAGGCCTCGTGTTTCCTGGCCTGCAGGTTTTGGGCGTACATTTGAATAAATGGATCTTGGACCGGAAGCTGGGACTGATTTGTCTCCTTCTGTATGCCATTTTCCTGTGTTTCTCCATTCTCATTGAGTTCAATATGTTCACTTTTGTGAACAAGCCCACCTGTACACACTTCTGAGTCCTCTTCCTCATGCTCTTCATCCTGCGCTAAATCGAGGTGGAGGATGTACAGTCTGGTGTGTTCCTCCTTCACTCACTCCATCTAATATCTGCTTGTCCTTGGTGACAGGGCAAAATATTGGCACACAAAATACTTTGGTGTTCTCTTAAGTTTAAGTCCTTTCAAACAAGACAGAGATAGAGATATTTTTGACTACTGCCTGATTTAATGTGAGACAAAAAGGTTTCGGAATTTTGTACGAGTGATTAATACTGACTGACTGTATTTTACAGTAAGATGTTTTTTGTTGGCTGCTATCTTTATCTGGCAAAGAAGCTGAACTGAAGGGACAGCATGACGAGCAATTTCATTTTACTGCGTGCTGCTCTGGAGTTTGCTGACAGGTACATCTGCACAGATGAAAACTACAAATGACCTCGTGTAAATGTGAATATCGGTGGACAGCGTTGTGGGACGGGGGCGGCGACTGCAACTGCAGAGAAGACGCTCGCCTTACAGAGAACACAACAACTGTGCGATTATCTGCTTCTTCTGCTCTGCTCTGTTCTTTGTGCTATGATACAGGCTGCAACTTATTAATTTAATTAAGGTTATTTATGTGTGCTTTGCTTTTTTTCCCCAAACCAGGAAAAACTGGTCCCTCACAGCTACCCCAAAGACAAAACCTGTCCGTGTCCCTGCTTAATTGGGCTGTAATTATTGTCTCTCTCTCCTGCTCTGTTTGACTTTAACTAATCCTCCTGGACTAACCTCTTTCATCATATGAGCTGGCATTTCCACTTTTAACAAATCAGTGTTCATAGGGCAAATAATGTATATGCACACACACTCACACCCTCACATACATATTAAATATATGTACTACATACATGGGTGCATGCGTGCGCGCATACATGGCTTCAGCATCTGTTCCACGTAGAGGCCAGGCACAAGCTGCGGCTGTGACCTCTCTAGCTGCCTGATCGGCAGGGTCCACCCCTGACGAGATGAAGCAGCTCTGCACACGGACACAGTTAGAGGCTTATTACAGCACGGCTCTGACCTGGCCTCACTACTCAGGACCTCCCTTGTGGGCACACTGTCCACAGCCAACTGTGCAAGCCTCTGTGGATTACCTTGTGATGCTTGCACAGTTGTTAATATAATTGCTTTGAATTCTTGTATACTGTATAGATGGTATGATGGTTGTATAGTGATCTGACCTTGAAAAGTATTGCAGAAAAATATATTTATATTATCTAAAAATATTTTTAATTATTTAATGCACAATGATTAGTAATGTTTGGCAGCGAACCAGAAGCCAGCTTGCCTCTCCTGTGGTTATTACTATGTTGAAATTTCAGTTAGACCTCAAATAAACTGGCCCTTTGGGGGAAGGCAAAATTGGGCACGACCGTTTCTAGTGTGGGAAAATCTCAGTTCTCCAAGAGCATGCAGCCAGTCCTGAGTGCATGCCCACAATAATCTCACACTAGGATATGCGCTTTTAACGACAAAATATGAATGTCGATATGTAGTGTGCACCTTGTGAATGTTAGGGCTTCCTTCAGGAGTCTTGTCCCCCCATGCAGCTCCGTCTGCCCCCGAGGTCTTCAGAGGTCACCACTTTTCTGCCCTCAGTGTCTGCAGCATGACACCTCGTGACCCCTATGAGGCCAAGGATCACTATTGGTCACCGTGACAACACACTGCAGTGTCACTAACGATTCATTACTGCATTTATTTCCCCCCAAAATAGATGGTTTCAGTACTTAGCAGACACATTTAGCCAGAGTGACTTCTGTATCAAAGCTTGTCATTTTTATTGTTTTCTGACATCAAAAGTGATGGGTACCAGGGGCCGTCTGGCTCATTGCTCACCCTTTCAGTACAACAGTGAGGATACACCTGAACGCACAACATGCAGGAATTTAGGTTCACATGCTACTCAGTAGTATGCCTACCACTCTGGGGTTGCTGTTGTACTTAAATGTTAGGTACTGCTATTTTGAAACAGCCCTGTATGTAGATGTTCACTTTTTCCTTACTCTTTGTTAAAGCACTTTCCTTAGAAGACCACTATCCTAACTGAGTTTAGGTATACTTGAAATTGTGTTTTCAGAGAAATGTGTGTGTAGAGAATACAATATTATTCGACTGAAATGTCTCCATATTAACGGAAAATGAACTGACTGTTCTTGTTTTTGGCGTGTTTTTTCCTCTTCATCTGTAATATGGAGCAATTTCAGATTTTTGTTGTGATGTCGTTCTGCTTTATTGAGTTTTAGTTTGTACATTTTGTGATGGTGCAGAGTTGACACGAACTTAAAAATGTGGAAAAATTTCTCACTAAAGGGTGAAAGGCATATTTTAACAACTGTAAGGCAATAATTATAATATATACACAAAATATAAATATATTACAATATTTTTACAAATTTTTACAAATTTATATTTGTATATATTAATAAGTACAGAAGTCGTGAAACCTATAGACAGTGCTTACAGCTCAGTCATTATTTGCATGCATCAGGAACATGATTATTTGTATTACTGGTATTGAATTAGTCTTCAGAAGAAGGAAAGAGGTCTTGCACTAGTGACCAAATGTATTTTAAATTAATGCTTTACGCTTAACTGCAATCCATGCAACCACAATCGATAAGCTAAGAAATTAGAATTCAGTAGGTACTTGTAATCTTATTTTATACAAAGACAGTTTAATTTAATGTTAAGAATAGATTTTTCTGCATAGCATGTGGTTATACTGTCTACGGTATATATTTGCACCCTTCCATTTGACATAATTATGATGGTCGTTACCATAACAGTCAGGATTTTATCTTATATAGAAGTTCATGCACAACTTTCATTCCAATATTATTTGTGATATTCACAGGGTGACATAAGGGTGATGTATATAAATGTATTTATATATTTTGTTTTAATCTGTATATCTATTGTATTGCATCTGTATACATAGATGTGAATTTGTCATGTGGTCCCCTACACAGTTTTGTTTAGATTTGTCATTGGAGTATGTTTAAGTAGTCAGGTAAGATTTTAATATACAGATATGTGTTATTTACTATCATAGTGTGGCACTTTTGTTGTCTGGGGACAAATTAAATGGGTGTCCTACATCATTTCTTGTGTATGATTAGCTAACTGGTGGAGCTGTGACCAGAAATCTTCTCATGGTAGTGTCCTACTGTCCAAGGTCACGATAGAGGTCAAGTGTTGCCTTCTTTTTCATATCAGCAACAGTACCTGTAAGGTTGGCACCAGAAAGAGCTTGAAAACAAGGACCGGTTTTAGAGGCAGTCAAGTGCTTTTCCTCAAGCTAGTCCAGTGATCTCAAGGAAGACTGAAAATACTTCTCGAGTACAGTTTTCATTCTCCTTTACTGCACACCTGTTCTTGTGGTAGTCTAATAAGTCATACTTTGCTATGTTCTTTTAAGTACAAATGAACGTATTTATTTTCATGGAGTGAACGTGATTTTTTTTTTCTTTGTTTTGCTCGGACAAAAGTGTTTTGTAAGATGTGCAGGTGACACTGCAAACTGAAACATTTGAGGATTTTGGTTATGAAAAGATTGGTGTCCTTCAAAACATGATGTGTGAATAAATTGTCTATAAAATGATCTCAAGATTGTGCATCATTGTTTCTGACTTAGGCAACAATCAAACAAACAGTGTAAGAGAAAGTTTCACCCCCATTTAGCATTTCACACCTTAAAAGATTCTACAGTATATTGTAAGGATTGTCCACTTCGGTGTTATATGTACAAGCATGAAGGGTAAGGAATCACACACAAAGAGCCTTGAATCGTCAGCTTTCAAAAAATCACCACTGGATGCACATATATGTATTCTGTATATAAATGTTCTCAAGATGTAAACCTATCCGCAAAGCACGTCTTTTTCATACAAGTAATTATTTTATTTCCGTAACGCACGCCCCCTGCAGGCCAGGCCACCTCTGGCTGCACCACTGTCCCCTGAGTGAACTGCGTGGTATATCAGCAACACGTTAGGACAGTCTGGCTGTGACTGAAGGAAAACGCATGTCAATAGTGGTCAAATATCTAGTTCGGCTCCACTCGTTTTGTATTTACTAAATATACATTAATGTTTCAAACTATCTTGTTGATGTGGTATAATGTGCTTAAACAGGGTATCTCAACAATAACGGTCGAGGCTACCCACATATAACTATGTAACTATTGTCCGTACCTTAATATAAAAAATGGCCATAATCAAAATATATTTTACACTAAATAAATAAAGGTTTCTAAGTAATGTAAAATTATAAGGCAAAATCAGTATCGTCGGGATGGAATTTACACATTTGACAAATGCTTTTTAAAAAGTAATATAAAATCTGAATTACCGTTTTGAAACGAAATAACAGCAGTACACCGTGCAAAGCAGTGACTACATAACTTATATAAGCGATATATTCAAAGACGCCGTGAAATGCAACCCTATATCTAATTGCATTTTAACTTCAACAAGATCCCAAACTTTTTTCCATGCTGAAAACAGAGGGTGAGGTCGGCGTGTAAATGTATACAGCATAAACTCTGGGTATTGTAGTTAATGTGCGACTTCCAACGTTACGGCAACGTTGGCGTGACGTTGTAGAAACGTGGTAGCGTGCGCAGGCAGGGGACAGTTTGGTTGCTACTTCCGCTTATTTTCCTAAATCGCTTCATGAAGTCTGTTTACATCAGTTTCCGAAAGCTGGTTTGAGCCGAAACCTGAAGATTTCACTTTTAAGCTACCGCGAAATCGATGGCCCAAAACAATGGCAGTAGTTCTCACTGGTCCATAGAGCGACGTGTAGAAGGCTTGGTGAACAAACACATGGCAGACATCGCACTTGAAACACTACAACAGAGGCTTACCGTTGTATCAGAAGAAATGAACCACTTATCAGCAGATGCACAAAGACGCTCGGAGGATGCTGTGAGACAGACAGAAGACGCGCCGCGACTCACAGATATAAATTTTGGCGTCGAGTCGCAGTCTGAGACTTACAACAACGGAGGTTCAGCAGCTAAGTTATCGCAAACAGCGTCATCCTCAGGTAAACGGGCTCTCAGGTACTATAACTTTGATACAGTGCCAAACTCGTGAGTCTGAACATTTGGCAATAGAAAAATGTATAGATAATGCAGTTCTTTTACTACTGACATACATGTGCTGCAGAACGTAAGCTCTCTACATTGCTGTTTAGATATAAAAGTTTATTCCTATATTTGATTTAATCATTTTACAGAAGAAACTAACTGTGAATATAATATAATTTCTATGTTGTTATTGGTCGAAATTATTACCAAAGTTATTGCCTGTCTTTATTTGAATTGTAAAAGGCTGTGTGAATAGGACGGATATATTAATACACAGTTGTTCGTTTGCTATAATGGGTTTTTTAAACCGTTGTTTTTTCCTTCTCAGAGTCAGCAGCTCAAAGAAAAATAATTTCGCTTCTGATTGAGATCAAGGAGGAACAACAGAAGCAGTGGGCAGTTTTGAAGGAACTTCAGGCTAGAATCCAGGGTCCGGTGTGTGAAGATGAGGCAGAGACCTTGGACATCGACCTGCCGCTACGCTCCATGGAGCAGCTCGATGAGACAGAGAGGTACTTGGAGAACGCGGAAGCGCAGAAGAAACTGGTAATTGTTTTCACACATTTATTTTGCTATTCACCTTTTTTTGAGAAACTTGGTTTTCATCTACAGCTGCACTTTCTTAGCCTGCACTTGTTCACAGGGAGGCCTCGCGTGTTTCCCGCGCAGTTGTCATGTGTTTCAGCCACGGGTCCTTGAATACACAGGTGTTGCACCTGTCGCGGATGGGCGGGGCCACCGTGGATGATGCTGTCCGGCGCCTCATGCAAGCCGTGCTGTCCTTTGGGGTTGGCTCTGAGATGAACTGGGCCGGTCGTGGAGAGAAGAGAAGCTTCCGGAACACGAGGCTACAGGGTGTACTCTTTCGTAAGGCATCTTATGTTAGTCTTTAAATGTATATATGTGAAATGTGTTTATACAGTGGATATAGAAAAGAATCACCTCCTTGCAAAACATTCACATTTTGTTGTATCACAGCCTGAAATGAAACAACAAAACAGAAATTTTACATCTTGATTTATTCAAAAAGCATCACCCCCACCCCACTCCCAAAGGAGCACTTGTAAACTTAGTTAGGTGTTACTAATCACCTTCTAAAACACAGTTGATCCGTTGTAATAAAAAAGCTATTCCAGTACTTGGTAGTGCAACTGAAAGAGAACAGTCTACTATGGGTGTTAAGACACTTTCACAAGGTATCAAGGCCAATGTTTTGGAAAGGCCCAAGTCAGGAGATGAGTACAAAAAGGACTTCAAAGGATTTGTCTATCCCTAGGAGCGCAGTTAAGTCTATAGTTAAAAAATGGAAGGTGTTTGGCACTACCACAACTCTGCCTGGGTTAGGCTATTCCTCCAAACTGGATGGCAGAGTGATGAGGGAACTGGTGAGAGAAGCTATCAAGAGGCCTGGCAAAAAGACAATACAAGTCACCATCCATACCTCCCTCTCCTGGTCAGCAATGTGTTAAAATGGGTACAGCGGGGACTGTATTTTTTTGAGGTGTCTGAAGAAACATGGTACGTTCAAAAAAGTCCTTATCAGTTTCTGCTAGTCCATAACAGGAAGCATCTTAACTAGATGCATCCTGGTATGGTTTGAAAACAATCAAATGATCATAATCTCCTCATAAAGACATCATCTAAAAATCGCATCTAAAATTATAGGATTACCATTACCACACTTACAGGATACGTACACTGCTCTCTGCAGGAAGAAAAGACTCTGTAACATGAAGGACGCAAGTCATCCAGCACACAACTTTTTATCTGATCTCCATTCAGTAAAGCACTTAAGGAGCATCAAAGCCAGGACCTCTAGTTACAGAGACAGTTTTAATCCTCGGGTGGTCAGACTGAACACTAGCACAAAATGAAATCAGATGCTGTAGATTGTCTTAATGGATGGATGGATACTGTTTTGCTATTTTATTAATATTTTATTGTTTTATTTTATGTACTGTTTATCAATAGATTTAAGGTCTGAGACAGAACCGGGACACAATGTATTGCATTGTATTACACTTTATTGTACATTGTACTTTAAAAGCATATGAAAAATGAAACTTGAAACCTGAAACAATACCTACAGTAAAGCATAGAGTTGGTACCATCCCGTTGTGGAGATGTTTCTCTTTAGCATGGACAGAGGCACTTGTCAGGATAGAAGGGAAAACGGATGGTGCAAAGTATCTTCAAATTCTTGAAGAAAACCTGCTGCCCTCTGCCATAAAGGTGAAGATGGGACAAAGGTTCACCTTTCAACATAACAATGACCCAAAGCACACAGCCAAATTGACTGTACAGTGGCTGAAGGAAACAAAGCTGTATGTCCTCACATGGCCTAGTCAAAGCCAAAACTTTAATCCTGTTGAAAATCTGTAATGATCTGAGGATTGCAGTCCACCTTTCCTTTCTTTTTTTAATTCTTTTCTATACCCATTGTACATATATAATTATGTATGTCAGAAGGTGGGGGATCTGTACATAAATGCAGATGTTTATATCCAGTGTAAAATAATAGTCCCCTCTCTGGCTATTTAAGTTACTTGACTCATAACATCTGCTGTTCACAAGTTTTCCAGACTAATCTCTGTATTAATATAATTTTTTAGGGGCTTTGAAGAAAACACCGGTCGGGAAGGATGCCACACAGCACCAGTTTGCAGACGTTGTAAAGAAATGGCTGCGATTTGCGCCGTTCAGGCAGGGAGGCAGCGGGCGACGACAGCATTATAAACCGTCTACAGAGTTCATCTGCGCCAAGTGAACTGTGAGGAGCAGCAGCTCTCGGGAGATTTTTACTGTTGCGACATATGTCCGTTTAATCAGCATGTGTTTTTACTTTCATCATCTACGGCTGTGTAGTAGCCTGCTCACTTTTATGTTTCATCACACTTAACATTAGTTCAAATGGCGAAAAGAAGGCAGTGACCATTTCCTTTGCTCATGTTAATCTGTGCCGTTGCTCATTAAAATTCTGAGAGCAGTGTGTGTTTACATGGGGTGTAAATGCGTTGTCTGCCACAGTACACACTTTTTATATTATTAATGATTCCAGTCGTAAGCACTTCAGTGTGGTGCTGGCAAACTACTTTAACCCAGTGTGAGCCACCGCTACAGCCAACGGGAAATAAATTCCAGGAATTAGATTGGCAGCATTCCTGTTCTTCCCGCAGTCGGTTTCAAAACCTGTTTACTAATATTTTGTAAAATGGCACGTTAACTAAGCATATCTTGCACACTATGTACAGCATGCTATGCTAATAAATTTAAGGTCACGTACAGTACCTTGGTGGAGAGAAACGATCAACTGGATGTAGGACTTGAACCACTGAATCATAGGGTACCCTTAATAGATAAATTACTTGCTGTACCATCTCATCTGTGATTTAATTATTACACGTTATTGCAGTTTTATCATTAATTACATTCAGAGCGGTGCAGCGACTGTTATAAACACGTACAAATCACCTTATGGGCTATGTGAAGGAGAGATTTTGGATGTTTCACAAATACTTTGCATATGTAAATCTAATGCTCTAACAACGTGCTGTTTTAGTTAAAACGAAGAATATCAAGCGGATTACGTATTCACTTTCCGGAATATTTCGTCAAATCTTGCTTGGCTAAAGTTTTATTGTAATTTGTGATATAATATATGTGCAGACCATTTTATTACATTTTAAGCATTATCCAAAAGACCGTTCTATAATACCTTTGTGATTAGACCGACCTTGTTAAAAAGATACAATCTAAATCAGAGAAGTTTACTGAAATTTACAAAAGATCGTCTCCAGCTAGTCATTCGACGAAATACAAAATAACTGGTTGCTCACGTACAAGTAAAATATAAAAGATACATTATGTTGTTTTAAGAGAAGACATCTGAGCATCGCTGAGAGTGTAAAGCTACTCTGACGTGAAAATTCGTCTGCTGTTAAACTGTATAATGTCACATTGTGTCATGTCCGACAGTCAAGCCCTTTGTTAACGGATTAGCTTCTTACCAAAAGATTGCAATGAACAGACCTTTGTTTGTCAGAACACGGATCTATGCTACATTTATCCTGATTTACAGGTTTTTGATACTTTAAAATAGCCACTTTGACTACATCTTTTAAATGCAGTCGTGAATACCTCATATTACAAATGATTTGTTAAATCCTGACACTGGACACAAGATGTGTGCAAACCAAGTGTTCGCGACATAAACAAGAGGTGTAATAAAATGGAGCCTTCCGCTTTACCACTCCACTGTAAGATAATTATTTTAAAAGGCGTTGGAATAGATAAGCGTCTTTGCTTTTTATTACCTGTCCTTCTTAAAGAAACACGAATTAAGGGATAAAAAAAAATTACGAAGTACGGTATATGAACAAATTGCACGGGCTGTAATTAAAACTATTGTACAAATCTAAGATACGCCTGTCAGGATTAATTATAGAAGAACACTGATAATGTTTTACAACAAGTTGCAAAACCTAGTTACGAAAAGTAAATGTTCCACAAAAACCGAATTCAGCGCAAAGAATTCCTGGAGCGGTCACGTGACGAACACTCAAAGCGGATTTTACTTTTGTTCTCTGCAGTGGTGTCGCCGGTGCTGGTCGCGTGCGCTGCTGATTTGCCTGAATATGTATTGCAGATGAGAAGACAGACACCCTTTGCGAAATAAATGATTAAATGAGTACTATACGAAAATTACTACTTGGAATGCAGAAGCCTTATGATCCTGAACATTGAAAAGGCGCGCGCTGAAGACAGGTGAGGTCACTATCTTCGTACTTTTCATACATCATGCCTTTCGAAGAAACTCACAGAAAACATTTTATTGCACAGGTAGTCTGCCTGAAAAATGGAACAGTTTTACTAAATGAGCATAACCCATAATTTGCTGGAATAGTTTCTAATAATGTTAGTAAGAGGAAGAGTTTACCTGGCAGCCTCTACCTGTGTGTGGTAGATGTAGCAAAACTTAGCTGTTCGTACGGGGTTGGAACTCGTGACCTTGCAATCCGCACAGTTACCAGACCAGACAAGCAGACCCCTGAGCTGAACACCCAAGCCCATTGTGTGGGGACTAATCGCACTCTTGTCCTGACTACCATGGGATTCTCACCAGCACTTTCACATCCCGCTACACACCTACAACTTTTTTTTTTTTTTTTTTTTTTTTTGAGAAACGGACTGACATTTAGTGTTTCTTGGCTTCATTTGGCCTACATTAACCATCAGTCTTAGACTTCATGTCTGTTAACTGTGATGACAGCACAGAGATACAGGTTGCAACAAATCTGAAACACGTTAAACACCCTGGTACTTGTAATGACAGTAACTTTACATGAGGTTTTTCTGAGAACCACATCTTTCTCATTGTGTTTCAGTCATGTGACATAGCTTCGCTTTTATTTTAGTGCCCCAGAGCTTCACTTGAATGGCTGGCTTTCGTTAGTATATTCTTCCGAGTTCTTGACGGGGGTATGACATAATGCTTTGTCCAGATGGACCATGTAATTTAAGCTTCAGCTTTGTTGACAGGTGACACTGCCTGGCCTTCTACATGCTGGAAGGAACTTTGGTATGTGTAGTTTTCAACTTTTAAACCTTGCGCCATTAAAGTGTGTACTGTACAGGCAAGTGTAAATATGATGTAGAGGGCATGCTGAGCGACACCGGTACTGCTTCATCTCCTTTGTTTCAATGGTGGAAGCCGATGGTGACTGTGCAGAGTGTTTTTGAGAAGCTGTAGCGTGGTATTGACAATAATAAGGATAATAATTTAGTAACAGAAAAGTGATAAAGTCATATATACAAGTGAGTAATTACAACCCAACAACACACATCTTCCAGGAAGCTCCATTTGTGCTCTTTTTAATTCCAAAATGGGAGACTTCCTGTCGATGTCTTGGCTCTTCATTGATTCTTCAACCCAGTGTTGGTGTTTCTGAAGACCAGTGGGCATTCTCCAACATAGAGTCAGTCCCGCAAGAGTTCAAAGAGACACACAGATGGGAGTACAACTGTATATTAATTATTAACCTTAAGCATGGAGTGGTGGATTGATTCTTGCATTGTTTTGAGATCCCCTCCCATTCTACCTGTTAACTTCTCAAGCTGTCACCCATATACCAGTTCAACCAGTACTTCTGTCAAACACTTTGGGTAATGACACCGATCCTTATTCTGTAGAGTTCTAAAGAGACCTTCACTGTTTCCTCTGTTATACAGCAGCTGTCTCCGTGCTGCATTCAGGTCTCAGCTGTTGGCACTGATAACAGACATGTACTGACACAATATGAATTTCCTAGGACATGAAAGTCATATGGGTAAGAGCACTTCTAATTAGACATAACATGCTGATTCTCATTTGTGGAACTGTATCCCATCATCGTCAGGTTTGTAGATATTTTGTAATATTTTTTACAATTGAATTCCTTCTCTGGCCATTCACTCATTTGGTTTACCAGGCAGTGCCCCAGACCATGTGCTTGCTTTTCCCTGTGGAAAAAGCTGCTCCAAGCCATGGAGTGACTTGTTCCTTTGGCCTTGTACTAGTTAGAATACCTGAGTTATTGACCTTGTTCCTTAGAAGTCTATGTACCTGTACCCTATTTCATTGTATTAAACCCTTTTACCCACTAGACTCAACGCTTGCCTCCGTGCCTCTGTTCTTCCAGAATGTGACACTCCTCATTTTTGGTCTACAGTTTAGGACAGCTTGCTTGGCGTTTTTAGCCCAAAACCACCCTTAGTGCTCATAGAACAGGTTACTTTGTTGAGGAATATGTCAAGTTTATTTAAAGCACATTTAGAGACAACAAGAGTTGACCCAAGTGCTATAAAATATTAAAACATAAAAGCACGTACGTATGAGAAGAAACTGAATTGCCCCTTGCGGATGAATAAAATTTTCTGAATCTGAATCTGAATCACATGGAGGTTTTGATTCCAATAGCCTAATGAGATCCTAATATCATTTGCATGCAAATGTGCACCTTACAGACCCACCAAATATTTAAAGAGTTTTTTTCCTGGTTGTGTATGCAAGATGGTGTTTTTTTTTTTTTTTTTTTTGTACCGGAGAATTCTGACTTGATAAGAGAAGTATTGTTGGTTGTTTCGTTGTAAAAAGATTGAGAAACACATGACTTTCATCTTAAGCTCTGTGTAGACTTGTTGACATGCTGAAACACTGAGCAAGCATATGTGAAATGATGCTAGAATAGAGAGTAGTTTACTAGAAAGCAAAAAAAGGCATGTTTGTGTTCAGCCTGTTTACATGTCACTAGAAAACTGTTCAGGGCACAACTCTGAGGTAACATAGACGTCCTGCTTTGGTTTAACTGTAGGTCTCAGTCTCTCTCTGTCTCTTTTACTCACTCACTCACTCATACACACACTCATTCTAACGCTCAGATGTAAAGCGTTTGAACAGTTTGTGCTATAATGTTTTTTCCCAGATGCTGTGGTGTTTTTTATGTCTTGCATTGTGCTGCAGCCTTGTGCTCCCCTGACCACAGAGCCATCTCCTGTTGGTGTATTTTTCAGCGCTGAGCTTCCTTCCCTCTCCCCCATTGTGGGTTTCACAGCTCATGTGTTTGCAGTGAACATCATAGTAATGTAGAGGACACTCATTGTTGACAGAATCCTTCCATTCCTTGTATCTTCACCTTTAACGCAAGGTTAGGAGCAGGAACAACCTTCTGAGAAATAACTATGTGGGCACGCTTTTCCCACAATACCTTATCTGCGTCTTCAACTGCGTGGAACGCTGCAGAAACTCTATAAATTCATGCTTAAGCTGTTCCTCATTTTTTTGTCTTATCTGCATTAAATTTTTCCCCTCTTATGAGGAAGAAAACTCTCTGTTTTTTTTCCTTGTATGGGTCATGTCAACTGTGTAAATATGGGTTCTACTCTTCCCAGTCAATTTTTCACCATCTACACCTTTTTCAGAGCATTAATTACTAATCAGTGAAGGATTAAACAGCATTTTTCTTCAGTATGTAGATTTCACATCCTGTCATGCATTTCATTAGTTTTTTTGTGCATACATATACACTGGACAGTCATAACATTTTGACCACTGAAAGGTAAAGTGAATAACATTGGTTATCTCATTACAGTGGCCCCTGGAAGTGGGTGGGATATATTAGGCAGCAAGTGAACATTTTGTCCTGGATGTTCATATGTTGGAAGCAGAAAAAAAATGGGCTGGGCAAGCGTAAGTGACTTTGACAAGTGCCAAATTGTGATGGCTAGACGACTGGGTCAGAGAAACTCCAAAACTGCAGATCTTGTGGAATGTTTCCGGTCTGCAGTGGTCAGGACCTACCAAGAGTGATCCAAGGAAGGAAAATCAGTGAACCTGTGACAGGGTCATGGGCAGGCAAGGCTCATTGAGGCACGTGGGGAGTGAAGGCTGACCTGTACAGTCCAATCCAATAGAAGAGATACTGTAGCTGAAATTGCTGAAAAAGTTACTGATGGTTCCAATAGAAAGGTGTCAGAACAAGCAGTGCATCACAGTTTGTCCATCACCAAAAGCACCTACAATGGGCATGTTATTCCCTGATGACACTGGCCTCTTTCAGCAGGATAATTTGCCCTGCCACACTGCAAAAAAAAATGTTCAAGAATGGTTTCAGGAACACAAGTTTGAGGTGTTGACTTGGCCTCAAATTTCTCAAGATCTCAGTCCAATCAAGTATCTGTTGGATGTGCTGGAAAAACAAGTCAGATCCATGGAGGCCCCACCTCACAATTTACAGGACTTAAAGGATCTGCTACTGGTGGCTTGGTGCCAGATACCAGAGCATACCTTTAGAGGTCTGGTGGAGTCCAGGGCTATTTTGGGGGACCTACTCAGTATTAGGTTGGGGACATAGACATATTATGTCTGATCAGTGTATAAGTTGGCAATATCTTTGTCATTGACATATATTCAGTCATATTTAGTGTTAAAATCTGCCCAGCGGTAGTTATTTACCTGTTTTATTTCCTCAGATTTTATGTGGTGTGAAGTCAGTGTATGAGGTGAACTGACTCAGTGCAGCTGGTGAGCTGTAATAGGGCTGAGGTCAATACTGGAGAACAGCAAGGAAGCTTCCAAGTAAAGCTACCCCTGTCAACTAGCACTTTGGCTTGGCACGGCTCCATTCCACTGTACTGCTGACCATCTCTCCTCCCCAGAACTTGCTGCATATACATACGTTAACGGGCTGGGATGCAGGAGCTGGAGAGGGAGATGCAGGAACTGGAGAGGGAGATGCAGGAGCTGGAGAAGCGTATGCATGCCAATCCATCAGGCCGACCCCACAGCATCAGTAGGACTGGAAGCTTCTTCAAGGTAGGACAAATCTTCCTTCCCCTGTGTGCCATCTCCTGCCTGGCTGTCCACCTATTTGCCACCATATTTGGCAGTCTTCCAAACTTTCAACCTGTCTGCAGTCCTGATCATAGAAAATGCATTCATCTTCTTTTTTATTATTCTGCTTATAGTTTTAAATAGGTTGCCAGGAAATGTTTGTGGATTTATAAAATGCTAATGAGCTTTCTTTTCTCTTCCAAAGTCAGACTGTAACTGGTATGGTTTACTTTTTCTCTTGTTTATTTCCTGAATTTATTTTACTTCCTCCAGCAATGCTTTGAAGACCAAGAGGTGTGACCATGTCTTGTGGAATTTTGTGAAGCTGTGCTCTTAGCATTTGTTCTTCAGGTGTAGTGTTGGCCACACACACAGAAGCTGACATCTTCCAGAAATGGTTTTATCCCATTTAGTTTCTTCCTTGCCCTCTGTAAAGACACGGTGGAGTGATGGGATGTGTTCTAGAATCTACTTGTGTGCGGTTTAAACATCACTACACTGCCTTTGCAGTGTTAGGCTGCAGCAGATGGTTTTGTGTGACTTCTTGACCTGTATGGACTTTAAGAATGCAGGTGTGCATGCGTGCCTGTGTGCGTGTGCATGTACATCCCTCTACAGTGTCCGTAGGTCTGTGACAATGGTAGTAAGTAGTTTATTGTTTAGTGATTTAAAATAACATACATTTTAAGATCCCTGATGTTGATAGTTCTTTGCAATAACAATGGTATTTTGAAAAAGGTCTACAAAAGATCCAGCAAATTCTAAAATCAGTTAAAAAATTTACTGCATGTTACATTTTAAAACATTTTCACAATGTGGTTAATCCAGATAATACCCGCTGCCTGTGAGAGCAGAAATTTTGCTGGTATTTATCTTCTGCTTTCTTTGACCAGTTGGTGGAGCCTTTCAGACCTGTCCCGATTGCTCTTTCTGAACACACTCTTCTCTGTTTTGGCTGTGTTTTCTGGATGTGCAAAGGCAGAAACAATGTCAAGCTTGTTTATGCTGCAATGCACAGATATGTTCAGACTCAGAGTTATGCATGTCTGATGCTCATCTCTTTTCTGATCCTGTACACGAATGCTGGCTTATTTCCCTGTTCCTTTTTGGTATTGTGAATTTCTTCAGACCTTATAACCTATGATGTCCCTGGTTTTGTCTTGTCTGTTCCTTATAGCTAATTGACATGTTTGCATCAGAGATTGGGGAGCTGAAGAACATATTTGTGCAAACAACCACAGACGTCAATCATGAACTAGCTGAAGTGGTTTTCCAGGGGTGAGTTAGGACTGATAATTTCAGCTATGTAAACTCTCTCATTCGGCTGCACTAAGTTTTGTTATCTAGTAGAGGGAGATGGTGTTTTGGCTATGGGACATCATCACTGGGTCTGTATAGCAGTTTGACAGTATATGCATCCAGTGGGTTCATGAATCTAGTGTTATGAGGTAATTCCTATGTATTATCCGTCCCCTCACCACCTTTGTGTGCAGGCTGGAAGAGCAAGTGAGCCATGTAAAGTCAGCTCCCCACAGGGACTCTGGCTATGACTCGATGTGCAGCCGGATGAGTATGACAGACAGGCTGAGGCAGACGCATGCGGTATGGCTGCTCCTGGGCCTTGGCGATGAAGAGACCAAACGTATCCTACTTTCACAGCCTCCAGGGGTCAGTGTAAGGCATGGCTGTGCACTCCCACGCTCTGTGCCTAATGCCGTGTCTGTACCGCAAAGCACTGCACTTTGGTAGGTTTGCTTGTTTCCATGGTAACGTTCCTGGATTACAGACAGAGAATCTCAGCTGTCTCTTGATGTGATTTGAGTTGCAAAACAGCTCTGTATGTCCTTGAAATATTTTGGCACATGTAATACCATCCAGCCTTTTACAATGGAGTGGGCTGACATTTCAGCACCTTGTTAAGCACAAATTTGACACGAGCTGTGGTGGTGACTGGCAGCAAAGCGCTTACCTTTATTAAATTTTCTCATCTTCCTTTGGTGGGTAGGCATTCCTGGTGAGGAGGTCAGGGAAGACACAGAAGAAGGTGATTTCCCTGCGCCTAGATGAAGTTTCAGAGGCCGCTGTCCATGACTTCCCAGTCAGAGAGCACCAGTACAGTATGAACCTGCTTGCTTATTTCCTTGACCGAAACCCCATACCCTAAGGACAGTTTTCTGTTAACGAGAAATGTTTCTGCAGTTGCTGTCATGCTTTGCATTGTTCACATGCCCGATGTAGACGATCGACTCAACTTTCAGCTGTGCCAGTGGCTTTCTTGTATCTAGAAAGGTTCCAGGATCCTACTGCTTTTCCTTTTAGTCCCCTCACATAAAAAGAGCCAAGCCCAGCTGTACACACAGAGAGGAGCCTTGGGACAGGAATGCCCGAGCCGGGAATGTTCCAGCCACTTCCAGCAACTCATTTGCTTAAAATGCGTCACCTGAAACCTCTAATTCACAAAGTTGTGAGGCAGAGCCTGGAAATTATGGCAGCACAGCTATCTTATTTTCACACTAAATGTTGTTTCCCCTTTTTATTTTTACTGTCGGCTGTCCACAAAGAGAAGCCGTAAGTGTGAGATTGCATCTTAGTTTTTGGGTTTTTTTTTGGTGCTTGAGTAAAGCCTTATTCATTCCAGATTGTGCTACTAACAGAAACGCAAGAAAAAAATTGTGTTTAATTGTGCTACCAGTGAGTCCATATAGTACCTGTTTTAATCTATATTACCGGTATAAAAACAAAATGCTCCCGAAACAAAAACAGTCAAACTTGGCTAATTTTGAGTCGTTATAAATGAGTGATGCTGAAGATTGTAAATTGGCTCTAGTTATCAAAATATGCTACTGGGACAGTATTCATGACCCTTGAAATGTGAATGCCAGAAGTCAACCGAGGGTTCAAATGGTTCACCGTGGTGGGCTGGAACCACAGACAAGAGTGGACACCTTACGTAACCCTTAGTTACATTTCCAGTCATATTTGCTTTATGTTTCTGTGTCTGTGCATCTCATTGAACTCTCATGGGACTGACAGAGTTGGAGAACCACCATTGGTCTTCAGCAGGGGTGCCCACACTTTTTTGGCTTGTGAGCTACTTTTAAAATGACTAGGTCAAAATGATCTACCTCTAGTCCAAGGAAAAATATTTTTGTTGAATGGCGCGCGATCTACCCGCACTACATTTGCAATCTACCGGTTGATCACAATCGACGTATTACGCACCCCTGGTCACTGGGCTGAAGAACTAATGAAGAGCCAAGACGTTGACAGGAAGTGTCTGGTTCGGGAATTAAAAAGAATATAAAAGCGACTTCCTAGAAAACGGGTGTTGTTAGGTTGTAATTACTTACTCGTAAATATATAGTGTTTCAGACTCATTATGTTTAAAAATGAGCTTCTTGCCTTGATGCTGTGTCACTAAAGAAATTCACGTAGAAGCACTTATAGGTGGGTGACAAATTTTGTCTTTGTTTAAACTGATATGTCAATAATCACTGTCTGAAAACTTCACACATATAATCATTTGAAATCTGATGATTCATTTTGAAACACCCTGTATAACATCACTTTTTCTCTACCAATATTTGTCCTCATTATTGTCTACTCCACTCAACAGTTTCTCACAAGCACTCTGCACAGCCTCAATCAGCTTCTGCCATCACCAAAACAAAGGAGACTAATCAGTCCTGGCATCGCTCAGCATGCCCTCTTCAGCATGTTTTCTCTTGCCTGTATAGTATGCACCTGATTGGTGTGTGGTTCAAAAGTTTTGAACCAAGTGTTTTGGTAATTTATATATATAACATGTATTTATTTATTTATTTGTTATTATTTTTATTTATTTATATTATTTTTGTAATTTCCCCTTGTGGGACAAATAAAGGTTTCTTCTTCTTCTTTTTATTTTCCTCGACCGTAGTTAAGTGGATCGGCGGATGCTGGATCAGTGTAGAGAGGGCTGCTCCTGTATAGACCTGAAATGAAAAATGCAGATGACTTAAAACACAAATCAATTACTTGTTTTAATTGTAATTTTTGAATGCACCACATCAAAATACATAATAATTAGCATCTTTTTTCTCTGAAGCAAACATCCATCCATTATCTTAACTACTTAGTCCTGGTGAGGGTCACAGGGAAATCCATCCCAGAGTACAGGACAGGGGACACCCAGGGTTGGGCACCAACACTATAGGCAAATTGGACACACCACTCAATCTAACCTGCATGTCTTTGGACTGTGGGAGGAAACCAGAGCACCCAGAGAAAACCCACCAAGCACAGGAAGAACATGCAAACTCTACACACACAGACCCAAGGTGGGAATTGAACCCCAGGCCTAGAGGTACACGGCTAACCACCACGCCACTGTGCCGCCCTGAAGCAAACAGCTTCTAAAAAATTGTTGTCTGGTGTATTCTGCATATTTATCTGGTAGTAATGCACAGATCTGGGGAAAATTGGACTGTAGTTATATCTGTTAACATATTATATACTTTTTCTCTCCATTACATATTTTACAGTATCCATATAACCGAACCAATAACTTGAACTTGTTCTGTTTGGAATTTCAAGTCCACAACCATGACAATTTCTTCCTAAACATATGAGCTAGCCAGGGTTAAATACAGTTGGTATTTCAGTCCTTCTGGCTGATTTCACCCTTTCCTCGCAGCTCCTTGTTGGTGATTAATCAGCCTTGTCCGTTACTGCCCCTAGCATTTTCTCTGGAAGGCTCCGGAATCAGCTTTGCAGACCTGTTTTGCCTGGTGGCATTCTACTGCGTCAGCAGGTAAGAGGCTTCTGTTTATAAGGCACACCCTATTTCCCAAGTATACTTGTTGATGAAACATTCATTTATTTGAATTTGTATAATTTTTTTTTTCCACATACTGTGTGTGACAATTATTACAGGCCAAGTCATTGTCTCAAGTGTTTCAGCCAAAACTGAAGACCTGTATGGATTGTCTTCTCTGGTACAGGAAGTTTGTGAATTTTAATGTTTTCACCGCATTGTAAGTCATTACCTTTGCTGTTTAGGGATGTCCTGCCTACCACCTTGCTACTCCCAGAAGCCATTTCCAGTGCCAAAACAAAGGCAGAGCTGGAGAAAGTGGCCCAGCTTGGGGCAGGTAAGAACTTGAATGAAAAGTTACAAGTATCATTCTAAAAACCTGTGCCTGCTCTTTGTAAATAAGCAGACCAGTGGGTCTGCAATCATACTGCTCATGGGCAGTCTGGATGCTTGGAAACGTTTGTGGTGCAATAAGAGACCAGCTGGTGGTGTAACATTGAAGGCACTGGACTTGTAACTGAAATATTGCAATATAAAAGCCTGGGAAGTTGTCTGCTTTTCTGAACAACATGCATAAGTAGTATTATAATGTTGTAGTGAAGGAAGCTTCCTTGGAGTATTATGTTTGTTCGAGTTCTTAGGTAGCTAACCATGCCAAAAGAAGTTGCGTTTTTGTCAGACCCCTGAAAGTGTAGCCCTTTCAAAAATCTGTAGCTGCCGTTACAAAATAGTTCCAACCCTTACGCGACCAAATTGCATTGTCGCTGCATAGCTAAATCTGTATTTCACAGACACATGCATGTTGGAAATAACATGTAATTCCAAATCAAACAAGAAAAAGATTAGATTAGGTAATGATCACAATTCAATAACACTGAAATCCAACAACTGCCACTGAAGATGGATATTTCATCATTGCACACTTAATCAGTGCAAATAAGAATTTTAAAAATGACCATGTTGTAGGACTGGAAGTAATATCAGCATGCTTAGCAGAACATCAGTCATGTTTCAGATTAATGTGATATTTCAACTATGTTGCTTTTAAGGACATGTTGCAGATTTGGCAAAACATCACTTGAAGGCTTGATATCAAAGAACAGCACAACACATTGTGAATTTCTTCAGACCTTCATTTTAACTTGAAAGGCTGTTAGAATATCTGTTCTCCTGACTGTTAAAAGACTGTGTTTTATTTCACCTTGGTATCAAAGTTTAGTTAAGTCATACTTATTTACAAGAAGAACGTCTTCATAGACAAGAAGTCTGGGTCATGCCTGTGTCCTTCATAATTTCAGTTTGCAGTATTGTGCTGACCCCTCAGTGTTGGAACTGGTTATGAGACCCCCTTGTTTTTTTATTTGCAGAAATGGAGAGAAAGGGATTGTCGGACTGCATAAACTTTTTATTGACATCTTCTTTAACACACGTTTGTGTTCTGCCCCCTTCTGTAAATCACAAGGATTTTTAGTCTTGTATATACGTGGAAAAATATTAAATTGATCATATATTAGTGTACATATGGTAAAACTGTGGCGCAAGTTGTCATCATTAGAAGTTGTGACCAACTGCTGCAACCGAAAAATAGTATGATGGAATTGGAACCTCTGAAACGCAAGTCGTGTGTGTAATAAGCAAGGGACATCAATACTTGTAAATTATGAAAGCAATTGTAATATAGGTTTGATATAATATATTGTTTTGATTCTGTAGTTGTTTTTCTGTTAGGACCTGTGTGCAATACCTCCCTGTCTTGATGTCACCACACGTGATTGCGGTTGCACATGGCCATCACTCTGACGCATTGCAAGGACATGTCTCAGGGACCAATGTGAAAAGGCTGCTTTGCATTGGCACGTTCGTCGAAAGACATGTATACCTGTCTGTCACTTAGGCCTCCAGGGCCTCCGGAACTCCCCTCCCCCTGCCGCCCCAGAACGTAACATAATGCTCTCTCACCTACATTATTCACTTGCCCGGCAGACGTTGCTGAACTAGCTAAACCGGTTGATGAAGCCCTGATGGGAACTTTTCCTTTAAAAACGTGAGAGCGTAACCTGTGTACTTCATTTTAGCGTCACATATAATTTTCTTGGTATTCCATGATGAGGAATATTGGAATATTTGCTGAGGAATATTGGAATAAGCGCCGTATTAAGTGTACAGCACCGGGTGTCCTGTATACATAAGCACAGCCTCACCTTCTGTGCAAACATCCAACCCATTTGACAGAGGAAAGTGAACGAGATGCAGTTAGCCTAATGAGCCAATAAGATTATCCAACCTGGGAATGTGCAGGAGGTATTGTCTTCTATCACTGGCCCTGTTAGGAACCTCAGATATCTCATATTAGATTTCAGGTCATGGAAAGCCTGGTTTCGGGTTTACATTACATTTAAACAAGGTTACATTTTAGAAGCAATGAAAACACTTGTTTCGCCTTCATCCTTTTGCTAAACATCGCAGTTGTTACCTTCTAGTTTTGTCAGGCTTTTAAGTTTGGTGGTGTGTCTTGCATGCTAAAAAAACACTTCTTATAAAGAGGTCACAGAATTAAATTTTTAAGTGGGGAAATGACAAAAGCAGATTGACGAGACATGCAGAAGTACTGGAAAGGGGCAAATGAGGAGAGGAGAATCCCTGCATGATTTGTTCTAAGAAATTCTGAGAAGGTGAAGCAGTAAGAGTGGAGCTTCAGAGAAGAGGGTTGGAGGAGTGGCTGGCTAAAGCTCTGCCCCGTCTCTAAAGTGTGAAGTCATTCTGGCGCATGTGGTTGTATGATCACATTAGGTAGTCAGACACCAGCGCTGCCGGACTTCTCTTTTCAGATCTTTACTTGACAATACCTGACCTTTTCTATTTTAATTGTCGATTGTTCATCAAAGTGAGTATCACAAATGAGCATGTTTGACTACATTTGAGATATTTTTAAAGGCTATAATGGATTTTGTTTTGTTTCATATGCCTTTATGATGTAATAACTGCTGTGTTTTATAGAGTTTGACACTCTTATATTTTCCTCTAGTGTTTTGGGATTCTGCACTGTGTACAAGGAAAAACGCAGCGGAACAGAAAGAACGTTCATCTCCCAGCAGCAACACACTGGATGACCCACAGACCTGTGTTCTGCCTGACCTGAAAGGCATACAGTCCAGCTCAGCACTCCACTTCCTCAATCCACTGTTCTTTCAGGACCCCCCCACCCAGAAAGATTCAGCTGTACCCCATCCATCACCTGTACCACTGCCCAGCCTTCAGCACCCGTCAGCACCACAGGAGCAGAGGAGGATGCCGGAGATGGTATACTGGATCCACCCAAACCTCAAGTCGGAAACCAACTTGCCCTCGAACCAGGTTGCAGCAACGCCCCCACCGTGCCCTGACAGACCTCTCAGTCAGACCATCGAGAAGACACTGTACCGCTGCCTGGCCAGGACACTCGGTAGCCCCCCAGAGGAGGACGGGTCCAGCACTCCCTGTGGGCCGGAGGAGGCGACAAGCCGTGAGGAGAGGACAGAGACAGAGCAGTGGCTGAGTGACATGAGCATTTCTACATCATCCTCTGAGTCGCTGGAGATATCCAGCTACGGTCGCTCAGTCCAAAGAATGACCGACAGCAGTCTGGAAGAAGAGGAGGAGGCGGAGGACGATGATGACGACGAAGCAGTGGTCCTCGAAGTGGAAGGCTACAGCCTCAGCTTGGAGAGCAGCCAGGAGGTCCCTGTCCGGTCAACACGGAAGGACAGGAAGTACTTAACAGTACTGCAGAGGCCCCTGCGCAAGATGAGCGGTGCTCTGGGCTCACTGGTGACACCTGAGCGGCGCACCATATGGCAGGTGCAGCGGCTTGCTCACGACAAGACCACCTACTTTGGCTGCCTGGTGCAGGACTACGTGAGCTTCATGCAGGAGAGCCAGGGCTTCCACACCACCAGTCTGGACCTGCTGCAGACCCTGCGCCAGTTCATGACCCAAACCAAGGCTTACCTCAACCAGAGCTCCGAATTGGACCCACTTATACACTCGCTTATTCCAGAGGACCAGATCGGTGAGGCATCTTTGTTTTCGTGACTTTGGCTAAGGCAGAGAGTGGGGTGTGGGGGTACACTGCACTGCCTGGGCTTTATTATTACCTGGGGCAATTTGTGTGTGTGCGTGTAGATATAACTATCATAGAAAGTACCTCGTAGTTTGGTCCAGCTTTGTTTATGGTGGTCAGAGTACCATGATGTGTGGGCACAGTTGTGTTAATAAAACCACTCGTGAAATGCAGGAGCTGCGTTGTGCACTGGACAGCAATTGGCTTTGTCGATGTTTAAAGAAAATAATTTAGATCTGTAGTCAAAACCTTGAAATGAGAGAACATTGTTTAATTTTGTGCATAGTTCCTCATTCTCATTGAGACTGTCAACAAGGCCATGATTGTGCTGTATGTTATGGTCTGCAGATGTTCAACGAAAGAAATATACCACCCAGTATTGGTGCACTGGGTCCAGCTGATTGGCCTGTGTCAAGCCTTGTAGTAGACTACTGGCTAATTCATTGTGTAAATATTTGCATCTGAGTGGCAATAATACATCTTTGTGTATTTAATGTTGTCTTCTGATACAGTAGATAGACCTCTGGTAATTCAGCAATGATGCAGGGAAAGCAGTGTCTTTGTGCTATATGTTTTTCTGTGTGCCTGTGTGAGCATGTGTGGTACTTGCATGTGTCTGCATGTGTGTGAATGGTGTAGATTTCTCAACTTCCTTGTTTGGTGGAAACAGTGATGTAATAGAGATGTGGGTTTTGAGTGTGTGTGTGTGTGTGTGTGTGTGTGTGCAGTGTGGTTGTGCATGTGTGTATTGTTTTGGCTCTACCCTGCCGGCCTGTTTTTGGTGGGTGTGTTACTCTGATGGGAAGTTCCCACTTAATTTTTGCAGTCTGATACATAAGCAATAACAAAGTAAACTTTGACTTCTTCCTCAGATATGCTGCATGGCTCTTTTGTGAAACCAGTTTGCTCGTGCGCACAACTATTTGGGGAAATGCCCTTGTGGTTTCAGGGCCACTGGCCAGGTGACATTGGCGTATTCAGATAGCGTAGGCATGGTGTCCATGGAAATAGAAAGTTTCACCTCCCATTACAAACAACAGACCTTGTGTGTCGGGCTGTGCAAACAAGACAGATCTGTAGCCCAGAGGAAGACAGGTCTAAAATCCTTAATAACAGAGAAGACATTAGAGGCACAAAAGTTACTTGTCCCTGTGGGGTGGGTTATGGGCCTTGATTTCTTCTTCCACCCCATCTTTTAGTTGGCAAGCACACACTGTAAAAGTTACCAAAAAAATCATAGTTTTTTTTTTTTCCTGGTTTATTTGGATAATTTATAGCTAATTGAAACAAAAAGGTAAAGCTTGGATTTACACTGTACAGTGTTTTATTCAAAGCCCTGCTGACTCCAGAGGTGACCATACATATACACTAACAAGGTAGAATCTGGCATGCTTCCTGTGGCCTTAGCAGACAGCAGACATCTACAGTGTCTATCAGGTTTATGTTTCCACGCTGTCATTTCTCTTTGATGAGTGATGCAATGAATATCTTGACAACTTCTATAACTCAGCAAGGCAGTTGGAATTACAATAGAGCTTCGGAGATGCAGATTCAAGTGAAGGTCACAGAGGGAACTAATTGGTAGTGGATGGTGTACTGTTGAACCGCTTTGTTTTCACAGTTGGTAAATTTCTGTGTTCACTGATGGATTGACAACAGACTAGTTTCTCCGGTTTAGTTTCTTACAGGAACTCTTGTCAGAGGATTAGAGTGATCCACATAAATGGGAGGTGAAACTGAGAAGTAGGTTCGTGTGGCATGCTGTTCGTGTGGAAACCAGGCGTTGTTGACATAAAATTATAGCAGTGAAAGGAGCAGTGAGATGGAATCTCTAGAGGCTTTTTATTAACAAAGGCAAAAATTCCCAGAACCTATTAGCGGAACATTGAGCCTCTGGTTAACCTGTGCAGACTTGCTGTGTTGCAGAACATTTATAGGTAATGAATGCATGTAGCCATTGCCATCCCCAGCTAGCCATGTAGTTATTGTGGCGTGCAGTGCTGCGGTAGAGTTGTATGTTAGTCCTCGCACATGCACATACACATACACTTGTCCTTGTTTTGTGATATGCTAATTTGGCATTGTCTCCAGTGGCGAGTCGTATGAGCTCTGACTCAAAGCTATGTTCAGACTCAGCGTGTGCCCAGTTAGTGTGAATCAGCCCTCCAAAAGAAGCTTCTCTGGCACTCAGGGGCATCGTGTCACAGTAAAATTTAGCCTACACATGTTTTGGAAGAATGTCCCCCAACATTCTTCAATGATCCAGACACCTGATTCAGTTAGAGCATCTCTTTTGTTCAGTTAGCAATAGCAAATGCATACATAGATCAGGCAATACAACAAATGTAAACTGTACAACTGGAGTCAGACTTGAGTGGTTTCCTCTTGCACAGACCCGTTGTGTTCAGTATGTTTACTCTCTCACACAGACCAGGTGCTGGAGAAGGCTTTGCAGAAGTGTGTGCTGAAGCCACTGAAGAACATGGTGGACACCACCCTACAGAGCTTCCAGGAGAGGAGCGGTGAGATGCAGCGGCTAAAGGAAAACTTTGCCCTCGCCAAGACCAAACTGCCCCAGGAGCTGGGCGTGGACAGTGCCGTGGTTCCCGACGCTGTGCTCATTGAGAAGATACGACACAAGTTCCATGCCATGCGCAAAACGTACTCGCCGGAGAAAAAGGTGATGCTCCTGCTGCAAGTGAGCAAGCTCATCTACAGCATCTTGGAAAGCAATTCAGGTACCTGCCCTGAACAGGCACGCCATGCAGTAACACACGCACGCGGAAGTATAACAGCACAGATAGTGTGTGATGTACATGCTGACCACTGACCACATTTGTGCATCTGCCAGGAAGGAGCTGCGGAGCAGATGACTTCCTGCCCATGCTCACCTATACCCTCGCGCAGTGTGCCTTGCCACAGTTGGACGTGGAAATCCAATACATGATGGAACTGTTGGACCCATCCCTGCTCCACGGAGAAGGTAACCTGTCAACCTGTCACCATTTAGGTTTTTATACCCACTTCTGTCCCACCCATGGCAGACACCTGATGGGCCCCCCTGTGCTGTCTTGCATAGGTGGGTACTACCTGACCAGCGCATATGGAGCCATGTCTCTAATCAAAAACCTGCAGGAGGAGCAGGCAGCACAGGTGCTCATCTCTGAGACTCACAGTACACTGCGGCAGTGGCACTGCCGACGGACCACTTATCGCAGCATGCCCACTGTGGAGGACTTCCAGGTAAACACAGCTTCGCTCCTCCCCCATCCTCCATCCATGACATCCTACAAAGACAGAGTCTTCACACAATGGCCAAAGCAGTTGTATTTCAGGATGTAATGCTTTCAGCATTCTCTTGGGTTTGAGCAGTGCTGTCAGATTTACCTATGTTAACTTTTGTGCATGCATGCACATGCGTAATCAAGTGAGCATGCATGCACTATATACTAAGATGTATAGTATGCATCTATACATGTTCTTGGGCAGCTCCCTTTTCATTATCTGAGTGCTCAGTAAGAAGTCAAAGTCATATCACTCTAAGTATTTGCAAGCAGACGCATTGTGGAGAGGTTGTAACATTCTCTTGCACGTGTTCACAGAGCTACCTTCGCGTGGCGCTCCACAATGTCGACAACGGCTGCACGGCGAAAACACTGCGGGTGGCACCGTACACCACTACTGAAGAGGTGTGCCGGCTGTGCGCTGAGAGGTTCCAGGTTCCAGACCCCGAGAACTACGCCTTGTTCCTGCTGACTGGGGAGAGCTCACAGCAGCTGGCCCCTGACACCTACCCCCAGAAGATCAAGGCAGAAATCCACAAAAGACCCCAGACCCTCGAATTCCACTTTGTTTACTCCCTGGTGTCCAGCCCAGAGGACCAGCTCAACAGAAACGCTCCATCCTGAACGTGTGCTCGTTGGCCTCATTGCAGTCACAGCTCCTGTGACAGCACGGACCTTTGGCCGTTTACCTTTCAAAAACTGTAACAAAGGGGGAAAAGGGGAATGTTGAAAGGCAAGGCTGGAGGCTTTCGGTGCATGTAGTCCTTTACGCCATCATTGGTTTCAGCCTTCGCAAAGCTAATGACAGCAGTCAGGTGCGTTGCTAGAAACTTTGAGCCCCATGAAAGATTATGATGTTATGTGGTAATTTTTCCAGGCCCCTTCCTAATCACAGGTCCTTGGAATCATTCTGCGGTTCCACCCCCTGCTGCACTGCTGACAGCAATATCACTTGGAGTTTTTGACACAGTCTGCAAAGTGAATTCTGGGAGACTGAATTTTCAGTGTTTTGCTAATGGCCTCAAAACTGTATTAACTCATTTCAAGTAGAAATTGTAATTTTGTGTAAAATATGCATATGATATATTTTTGTTTAGAAAACATTTTGATAAAGTTTCTGTTACTACTGCAGGTAAACTGAACTATATATGTTTGTGTTCTATATTTGAGACTATAGGAATGTAAATGTTTTGTAAATTCCTCTTACGTCCCTTAGTTATTGTCTATGTGTGTTCACCAGTCATTGACCACAGTAATATTTACTTCTGTTAAACTCAGAGGTGTTTGAATTTTTGAAAGGCAAATGTTACCATGTCATTCTAGTTTTAGAAACCAGGTCTGCAGTACGTGTGGATAATCAGTGACTTTACTGATAAAATTTTTTACCCATGGAAAAAACACACTGGCCCTATAAATTGATCTAACCACATTTGTACAAAACCATTAGTAGCATGCATCTAAATCAGTAGTTGGTTCTGTTCATAAAACAGGTAAGGTTAATGAGTTCTTTCATGATATTCTGAGGCTGAAGTTTGCTGTTCATTTGTCTTTCAGTAAGCAGGTTTAGACATCTGGCTCAAAGCATATTGTCTAGCAGTAGAAACACTACAACAGGAATGTCATTTGTGCCTGTTTTGTACATTTTTAGGCTTGCAATGTAAGTCAACACGATAAAATGTGTACAGTATTTATTTTTGGTCTGTTTAACATTCACCTGTTTTGTTTTGTTTTCAGCTTCTTCTGTCTGTCTATGTATCTTTCATGTTTAAACTGAAAAAATAAATAGTGGTTACATGATTAATGAATTCTGACCTCTGATGTTCACTGAACTTGGCAAGCACAGACAGCAATACAACATTACATTAGTTTTTCACTTGCATTTTTTCTTGCGCAGGAACGGAAGCTATTACGGAAGCAATTCCAAAGCACAAGTATTACCCAGAAACGAGGAAGATTAATAACCAACATTTACTTTTCTTTTACAACTGCTGTGCACTTGGCATCTCCATAACAGGAAAAGTTTGACTACATTGTCAACACAAGGAAGGCAAACATCTTAATTTGTGTAGAGAGAATACTGTAGATTGAAACGGCTGTTTCACAACATGCTTAATTTTTTCCGATTGGAAAGTATAAATACGTTAGATATCCAAATGCACCATATACAAAAACCAGGAAGCTACATAATCCAAGTCTGAACTGTGCGGCAATGTTCTATACAAAGAAGTGGTGCCCTTCAAAGCAGGGCTGCTGATGATAATTTTGGGCTCCATAAATGATATGTTAAGATGTTATGCTATACTCTAATTTTTGAGGGCCCCTGTCAATCATGGATTCTTGGTTTTCTCCCCTCCTTGGCACTTCTGCTTCAAAGTGATAACTGAAGACAATGACTGTCTAGTTGTTTTACCCTTATTGTGTATGCATCCACATGGCACTCTGATTGGATAGTGAAATTAAATGATGTTGTGTTATGATGCAGTGGGGAAGTTTTTGACATGTAGGTGTTTTCTGCTCCTAAAGAAACTTTAAACTGCACCTAGACTTACCTTACAAACCCCTACAGGGTGGAATTTACCCAACTGCCTTGCTCTTCTGCACGACGGAGCCAAAAATAGTATCAACTGGTTCTTCATCAGTAATATAGCACAGTCTACTTCACTTCCTTCCTTGTTCACACAGGGGATTTTCCATGTACTTTGTCCTGCAAGGTCTTATTGACCAGTTTATTTATATTTAGAGACAATAACATACACAGTAAGCCTTGCAACAGAATTTCTGACAGGCCACATTAGTTAGTTCCCACATAACCTTTCAAACAAGCCCGGTCCTATATATCAGGGATATTATAGGTGGGGGAAGGTGGGGTCAGAGGTCAAACGTTTTGTTGTTTTGCATTTTGTGTGTGTGTGTGTGTGTGTATGTATATATGT
>JABJVR010037093.1:0-13656 GCA_025773905.1 Chitala chitala
TCATATTTATTTTTAGAACATTCCATTTAAATTTATATGCTGGTAAAACGGGACTCGGTAATAAGCAAGAGGGACCCTGTTTTCCACTGGGAGTATGAGGCAAAGTCCGCTGTCATAGCAGAAGGCATCAAGTCTCAGTTTGAAGCAAATGAAACAATTTGCACAGATTTTGCAGACCTGGATCCAAGGTACTTTGCAGACGTAAGGGCAAGTAGCATCCAAAGAACAGCTTTGGAAAGCATTTTATTAAATGTGATGACACGGCCACAGCGGAGAAGCCTGGCAGAACACTGGGAAACATTGAAGATGCCACCTTTACAACGGTATCAATTCAGAGATGAGGAAGCTGATGATGATGATGAAGATGGAGAACCGCAAGATGAGGGATCAGTCAAGACGTGCAAAAACTGCAGTGTGTTGTTTTCGCATTTTAACCTGATACAACCTGTTGAGTGACGCATACAACGTCCATGGGTTGGCATACAGGTTCCTCCTTACTCTGTCAGTCACTCACGATGCTTGTGAAAAGAGCATTTCCACAATGAAGCAATGAAGTTAATCAAGAATAGACTGAAGCACCATGTCTCAGAGCCATCTGGTGGCTTTTATGCTGATAACAACTGAGAAGAAAACCTTGATGGCTGTGACAGACCAAACAGCAGAAGGAAGAGCGTTACTGCCCCACCTCCTGCATAAATAATCATTTTTTTAACAATACTTTGCATTAGAAAGTATGCAAACCTTTGTGGAAAAACAGCAACACACACTAAATACTGACTTTTCTACAAACAATATGCAGCTTTAATAATTTAAATTGTATGCTATGCAATATAGGTAAAATATTTACTGCATTTTAATGTTTAATTGTTCATTGACAATCATTGTTTTTATGAGGATGTGCCAAGGGCAACCAGCCAGCCCTGAAAATAGCTGATATAATGTACAGTGTAGTTTATTGTGAATAGAATGTGCTCCCCTGAATATACTGTGCAGTTCAGTTAGAACAGATTTGTAATTATGCTATAATTCTGCAATTTCCTCTGTAAAGCACTTTGAAGCACATTGTTGTAAAAGGTGCTATATAAAAATAAACTGAACTGAATTGAATAATTCAAACATTTCTGAAAATGAAAACAAACTAGGTCAAATGAGATGTAATCAGTCCATTACATTAATCCAACTAAAATTTATTATACTTTCTGTATACACAAATTAAAAACAAGCAAACAAAAAACATGGAAAATATGATCCAGAATTGTTGGTCCAAGCTAGAGAAGCGCTGGAGAATTCAGCTGTACGCCTCCCACCCCCCACCTCTAGGTGTCACTCTTTTGTTTTGGTGTAGGTATTCTGATTTGCTCATGTGCATACCTCTGACCTCGCCCCTTTTCATTTATGCTTACAGATGCTCATTTCCAAACTGACCGCCTACTTCAGAAAGAAGTGTGTCGTTTTGACGGACAAACGCGTGCGGCTCACGGATGAGATTCTTTGCAATGTCCAGTTCATCAAGACGTACTGCTGGCAGTCTGCTGGGAGTCTGCTGGCAGTCTGCTGGGAGTCTGCTGGCAGTCTACCTTTTCCCAGAGGCTTCACAGTGAGTGTCCATGCGTCCCGGCCTGTCACACCCTCACGTTTCCCACTGCAACACTCGCGTCCTGTTCTCCTCTTCTTCCCATCTCTGGGTCTCCTTATTTACCCCTTCCGTTCGTGTCACACTGTCTCTGCCCGTCTGCCCTCTGCCTTTGCCTTGTGTCTCAGAGATAAGGGCATTGGAGAGGAGCATACTGGAGTGGGCAGGCTTTCTTCAGAGCCTGGCAGTGGGCACAGGACCTATTGTGACAATGACTGCCAGTGTGTGTACCTTCACTCTTCACATGGCCTTGGGTTATGACCTCACTGCACCTCAGGTAATCAGGTAACATATTGGAGAACCTCATCCCCTCCTCCAGTCCTGGAATTAACCTGTCCTTCCTCCCCCCATCAGACGTTCACCGCACTCACTGTGTTCTACTCCATGGCATCTGTGCTCAACGTCATGCCTGCCATCGTCCGCTCTTTATCTGAAGGTGCCATTGCAGTAAAGCGATTTCAGGTGAGTGGACAGACACTCAGACGTGTGTGTGTGTGTGTGTGTGTGTGTGTGTGTGATGTCCATGCTATTTCACAGAGGCTGCTGATGTTAGAAGACCGGGAGGTTGTGGGGGCAGATTTAGAGGATCTTAATAATGTGGTGGAGTTTCGAGACACCACACTCACATGGAACGTGACCTGTAGCAGCAGCCATGAGACTAGAGTGGGGCAATTGCCACAAAAGGATGGGCTAGACCTCCATAACATGAAGAAAGAGCACAAGGGAGCAGGTGACGGGGACAAGAGGCAGAACCACCTCACGCACACAGAGCAGGACAGCCCCCAAAACAGAGCCCCCCTGCATCGCATTGAATTGCGTATCAAGAAGGTGTGTGTTCTGCTTCTGAAACCGCTATTAGCATTCTGTTGCTGCTAGTCTTTTAACACTGCTGTCGAACTCCAGGGGGCGCTGCTGGGTATCTGTGGTGCTGTGGGAAGTGGGAAGAGGTCTCTCTTCTCTGCCTTGCTGGGCCAGGTTAGTGTGACGGGAGGAGAGATGGGGGGGTTCACCCCCTGCATGTGCCTCATTCTGGGTGTCTCTACTCCCAGATGACGTTGCTCAGGGGCTCAGTAGCCATTGGAGGAGACGTCGCCTATGTGTCCCACTGAGGGGGACATCCTGTTTGGACAACAAAGACAGGCAAGATGTGCTCCATTTCAAGTCAAAATGAACAAGCAATTTTCTGCACTCACCGTCTGACACGCTTCAGCCTCTTTGAAACGTTAAAGCCTGCCTGTCTGTCAGAAATGTTAGGAGCCCTTTATTTGTCACACCCCTGCAGTGTCACCACCTGTCTGCCTGCTACACCCTGACACGTCTCTGGCTTTATAATGCACTCTCTCCTCTCTCTGCCTCCCTTCTCCCGTTAGGTACAGAGCTGTCCTTAAACCGTCACATTGCAGAATTGCCATGTGGTGACATGGCTGAGGTGCGTATGTTCACTTTACTGTTATTTAAACAGGTTGGAGTGTCGAGGCGTGTCGCCATGGTCACCTGTACTCAGTGAAAGCTGATGCTTTCAGATCGGGGAGTGAGGAGCTGATCTCAGTGGGGACCAGCGCCAGCGTGTCAGTGTGGCACGCGCTCTGTACAGTGAACACCCAATCCTGCTGCTGGATGACCCGCTGAGCACCGTGGACACACACAATGGGCACACACCTGTTCCACAACGGCATCCGTGCACCATCCAGGGGCCAGACTGTGCTCTTCATAACCCACTGGCTGCAGGTGGGACCCAGAAGCTGCTCAGGAGCTGAACACAATGTGCTTAGTGCTGTTGGACTGTTGAGAAAAATACGTTGGTTAAGTAAAAATAAGGCAGGTGCAAAAGTAGGTTTAGTGTAAAGAATCACGTCTTTTGAGTGTCCAGCTGTCCTCAGTTTAATAGTGTTAATAATGGGGGATAAAACAGCAGCAAAAACAGAAACAATGAGAAACACCCAGGTGATGGTCTGTGCTGCATGACAGTATTTGAAGGCATGTGACGAGGTGATGCTGGTGAGGGATGGACAGGTGGCCATGCAGGGGCCACACCGTCTGCTGATGGAGACTGACAGCCAGAAAACAGCCCTCTTCAGCTGTTCTCAGCATAAGGTGAGAACCCCCCCCTCCAGGGAACAAAGGGAAAGAGCAAAGAAAAAAAGTGTGTTTTGGTATTCTGTCTTAAAACTTCAGTTACCATATGGATTATATATGCATATATACAATATTATATAT
The DNA here is from genome assembly GCA_025773905.1 of Chitala chitala. Taxonomy (NCBI): domain Eukaryota; kingdom Metazoa; phylum Chordata; class Actinopteri; order Osteoglossiformes; family Notopteridae; genus Chitala; species Chitala chitala. Next base: position 3,851 of record JABJVR010037093.1, read on the forward strand.
GTTTACCTGCTTGGATGAACAGAAGCAAAGGTTCTCTGCTTCACTGCACCTTCTTGCATAAAGCTGTGTTGTGTGGCTGTCTGTGAACACATACTCAGATGGTTTACTTTTTCTCTTATGCTTTGAGGGCCCCCTGTAACAGTTCTCATGACTACACCACTGCATATGGCCTGGTGACCCCCCCATCCTTTCGCATTCACACCACAGGACCTGGCCTAGAAGCAACCCGAGAGCCAGGTGGAAGCTCAGAGGAGCACTAGGCAAAGACGACAATGTCATGGAAGCCAAGGAAGAAGGTGCGGGATGCAGAGGTGATCTGGGCACCAGTGGCTGTGCTGTTCTAAGTTCTCTAAGGCACCGGCTCTGTTTCGTGGTCCGTGTACTGGGCCTACACTCAAGCGGCTGGTCGCCTGCTGCTCTTCATCCTCAACATTCTCCTCTTTATCGGAACCATTGCCACCTTGGCCTTCAACAACTGGTGGTTGAGCTGCTGGATCAACCAGGGCAGTGGGGTGAGTTTGGCAGGTCATGTCGGGACAGATGGGCCAGCTTCTCAGCCACTGTTTAAATAAAGGCCTGTGACCGTATGCGGCAGCATGTACCGTAGAGCTGAGCCGAGAGGCTGATGTCAGTAACTGTATCCTGTGATCTTGCCGGGCTGGTGTTTCAAGTGGACGTGCTTTGAGCTTGTTTTGAGAGACACTTCATAATGCTTGAGTCCTAGTCACTTACTGTCCTAATTTCTAATCTTACTCCAAAATTACATAAAACTGCCCCCCTGTGGCTGGATTAAGAATGAGAATTAAAATACTGATTTACAATGGCAGAAATTAAAATTTTAAAGTTATAATTATTTTAATTTTGAATTTATGTCTTTGACATTTGTATAGAAAGATAACAGGCAGAGATTTATAATCAAATCATGGTGCTTGCCTTAGGGTACTGGAAGTGTTTGGTTTTGCTTTAAACACTGTTTTAGGGTCTAAATCTGTTTCTGGATGAAGCAACGTTAGCCATGGACACGGACACAGACCAGCTGCTCCAGGCAGCCGTTCACCATTCTGCCCAGGCATGTACCACTTTAGTGATCGCCCACCGCCTCCGCACTGTGTTGGGCTGTAACAGGATCATGGTGTTGGACAAGGGCCAGGTAGCATAGGACCTGACATTCTGCCCAAAGCTTGCATTTGCAGAAAGCCAAAAGCATTTCTTCTTATTGTTCATTTTTTCTGTTAGATTGTGGAATTTGATTCTCCACCCTCGCTTCTGGAGGACAAGAGTTCCTGGTTTTATGCTATGATTACAGCAGTAGAAAGAAAAAACTCACACGAGGAAGGCGAATCTGGCTTCACGCTAACCCAAAGCCCGTCACACGCATCACCTTGAACTGAAGCATCATGGGAAGAGTAAAGGCAGGAAGTGGAAAGATAAGGTTCATCCTGTCTTACAGCACTGTGACATTCACAGGGGAAATATTCACTTTGGGTGGCGGCGCTGAACTGTGCCGTGAAGAATCAGGGACATCACGAAAGACACTGTAGAAAGTGGGGAATTATCAATGCTTCAAAAGCAACTGAACCCAAACGTACGAGCCATTTTGGAGCCTGTTTATTGTGGGGTGTTGGTTGTTATGCTGTTAGGTTCAACCATATAACTTTAGTGTGCCAATAGTGGATAGAGGATGTTTATTGTTATATTACTGTTGGAAAGGGCATGAGCAAAGTAGAATCAGTTTGTATACGGCCAGCACAGTGCGTTAGTAAGAGAGCAGTCTGTGTTGGTCTGGGATCGAAACAAGCTTTTAACTGTGAAGGATTATCGTGAACATGTAAGAGTCTATTGTCCTACAGAACAAGCTGACATGTATGGTGGATGCATATGTGAAACTTGTGAGAAATTTGTGATGTTTAAACGGTTGGACTTTATGTTCGCTTTTTTCTTTTTATTTGTTTTAATAAAACTTTCAAGGAGCCACAAAGAAGCTGAACGTGAGCATACCAACCCACAGACTATACTAAATGGGAAAATTTGTCGACAATTTTTGGTGAGCTTGAAAGGTTGAGACCCCACGGCATTATTCAGATCCATCTGTGACGTTTTAGTAAGGGATGAACTTGCAGCGTTTCACCTGTTGAGCAGCAATGATACTGCACTCAACATGGTCTATAAAACGAATAACGCAACAATCACCGACTGTTGACCTGTAATGAAGGTGAGCGATTTCTGCTTGTAGAGTGTGACATCAGTGTGACGTGCTTTGCTTGGCACTGAACAGGCATTACTAACTGAAGTCATGCTTGCACTTGGAGTTGCCACTTTGCAGGTATGAAGGCTGCTTATGTGAAATGAAGTCTGTCACGTTCTGGTCACAGCCAAGCTGGAAACGAAAAAGGATGCAAGGTCTAAATGTGGTAAGGGTGTTTATAGGGGCAAAACAAAGGTAACATGCAGGGAATAAGAAGAACACATCTCTGTAAATCAGACAGAACGGAGCACGAGACACACGAGGCAGCTCTACAATAACACAGGAGAGCATACAGAGGAACCCAAGGGAAACAGAAACCAGGAGCACAGACTAATACAGTGAAGTGAAACCAAACAGCATTTGACTTTGAAACTGACTGCTTTTGCTGAACAGTTGTTCAGTAATGGTACTAGTCGCTTGTTAGTGTGTAATTTCAAGACAGAAGCCGGGCCTGGTTGTGTATGTCACACCTCGTCTGGTTCAGCCAGGTCCCCATTCAACACATCCTGAGCCTGTGTCGTTGTGTTCTTACAATGTGAGGTTAAGCCAGAAACTGCTCTAGACTTTGTGGGTCCTTCTTCTTCAACAGCGTACGTTAGATCTGAACACATCACCGCATCCCTTTGTGCCAATTTCCAAATGTTACTTAGACGTTATTTATCTGTGCTACATTTCCAGTTATTTTGCGTTTTATGTGGGATCACTTTCAGATATTTCCAGAAATAATCTTAAATGAAGTTTCTTGGCCTGGGTAGGAGGCTTTAGAATTGTACGTATACCTGTAGGCAGAGTACCAGTTCTAGACCCAGAGTATGTACCAGCAGGTGGGGTACCTGAGTACTTTTACCTCAAATGTGTTTTGACTACAACATTCAGCTCTCTGGACACACACAGGTTTAAGTATGATTTGGAAGAAGTCTCTGACAGAAAAACTGATTTGGAGAATCCAGCAAGCCTGTCTACCACACCGATGAGGGCACCCCATGTCTCTGTTAGTGTTGCCTGCCTTTGGTGTGACTGCCATCTGCTGGCCACCACACTGAACAGCAGGTTCACTAGTAACATTCTGATCGTTTGAAAATTTTTGAGAGCTCGTTTACTATTTATTTCCTGAACTTTCAGGTCTTTGCTCTAGATTTCCAAGTGGAAAATTTAACGCTTTTTTTTTTTGGTGGTACAACTGTCAAGAACCATTTTACAGTAATTACCCAGACCATGTCGTCATTCTCACATCACCTGAAGCCGTCCTTTGTTCATTTCCACTATGTAAACACACCTATAGTTCACCTGCTGGTTTTAGAATGTCACTCCTGTGTGGAACAGGATAAACAGGCAAAACAAGTGTGCACCCCCCATGGCCTCTGCAAGTGTGCGCCCCCACCCCCCCATGGCCTCTGCCTGATCCACTTCTTGTCTGCAGTGGGTTTTGTAGTCCTCTCCCCACCCCAGATTATCACAGGTAGGAAATCCTGTGCCAAAAACTGTAAAAGGTTAAATTTTTGGGTGAACCCCTAGCTGGAGAAAAAAACATGAAGTTCTTTGTTTTTGCTGTTTGTACATTCAGGTAGATTATCCCAGGAACGGCACCACTCTGATGTCCTTAGCATGTGCTGACAGACACAGTGTTACGTCACAGTCGTGTCTGCCACACGTCAGTACCTAAACAGGTCGTGCCTTCACAAGCGTTTGTTAAGCAGGTTTGCTGGGACATTTAGCCAGCACTCAGTCAGCTGTCTGTATGTGCTACACTTTTTGTTCACTTGTACACGCGCAGGTAAGGAGCTGGATGTAGTCATTGGTTCAAATACAAGACCCTGATGCTGACCTACAAGGCCATCAATGGGACTGCTCCAGGCTACCCGCAGTCCTGAGTCAAGAACTACGTCCCCTCCCTTTCTCTGCTGGTCTCACCCATCCTAAAACCTGGTAAACCCTCGGCTCTTCTCCTCTCTGGCGCCTATATAGTGGAAGCGCTTGCTTTGAGGACTTCATCGTCATTGTCCACATTCTACAAGCACCTGAAGACACGTCTCTTCAGGGAGCACTTTAGGACTTAAAACATTAAATCTTTGCATTTATGCTTTTATTCACTCAGTTGTGGCAATGGAGTTGGCTGTTTGCTTATAAATGTTTCTCTAGTTAATTCAGTTTCAGTTTCTCGAGTGATTTCAGACTTTGTTTATGCTTTACTTGAACGATGATGTGACAATTGCCAGACTTGTGTGCACTTTCATGATAGAACAGCACTTACTGTTAGTTAGATTCCCTGATACTGTCTGATCTCGTTCGTGACGTGCAGGTGTGCTATTATTCACTGTAAGTCACTTTGGACAAAGGCGTCTGCCGAATGAATAACATGTAAATGTAGTCCAGCTCATTTATCACTGACACGTGTGTGGCTGGGGAGGAGCTTAAACAAAATTAACATTATAGTATCCTTAAAGTTTAGGGTGATTCTCCCATTTTTGCTTTTACCTTTTGGTAAATGACAATTTCTAACATACCAATAGATGTGTAAAGGTATATTTTAGCTGTTCATGTGAGCCAGTTTGATATTAGAGGATTAACTTGTGCAGTTTTATGAGAAGTGAGATGCAAACAAAACCAGTCACATAACTGTTTATTTGTCTTTGTTTTGAGGATTTGTCATTTTTACCTTTTTGGGACTCATTTTACCTGTGTTTGGACTCTGTAACCGGCTGAACAGCACCCCAACATCAGGTCCAAGTGTCCTGCCTTCATAAGGACAACCATCACCCCGCTGTCTGGCCAAGAAGCCAAGGTTCCCCCAGGCTCTCTCCTCAGGCCTCACGCCTAGCCGCGAGAGAATCCGATCTGCCAGGATGGGCACGACAGGCTGCAAGAGGATGCCGTAAATTCGCAGACACTCGAAGGAGACGTGAAGCACCGTGTCCAGCCACCGGCGGTCTTCTGGGTCCCCACTGTTCAGCTTCCACGGCGTATGTCTTTGTAGGAAACGGTTTGTGTGGCGAACGCACCCAGCAATGGCCTCGAGGGCCTTATGGGCCTGCAGGCCCTCGTAAGAACGCCCCACCAGCCCTGGAAGTACAGACACACACTCCAGCATTCTGTAGTCCTCCGGCTGCACCCTGCTGCCTGGGCCCCCCATCTCTACCTTACTGGGGAAGCATGTGCCACAGAAGCTGGGGTACACCTGCTCGGGATTGAGGGACAGAGCCGTGCAGCGGTTCAGAAGTCCGCCCAAAGAGTCGGCCAACTCGTTATTCAGCAGCTTCACCACTTTGTCGTCATAATAGTCACAGTCTGAGTCTGGCACTCCCTGTCGGAGGAGGAAGTACCTGAAGCCATCCACAGTGAAGCTCTGTGACCTCTCCAGAGGGTCCACAACATTCCCTCGGCTCTTGGACATCTTCTGTCCATTTACCGTCCAGTGGGAGTGTACGAAGATCACCTGGGGGAGGGGCAGCCCGGCTGCCAGGAGGAAGGCTGGCCAATAAATGGCATGAAACTTCAGAATGTCCTTGCCAACAACATGGCGAACAGCACCCCACCACCTAGAGTGGTCATCAGGGTAGCCAGCAGCTGTTAGATAGTTGACCAAGGCATCTAACCACACATAGACAGTTTGTTGAGGGTCTCCAGGAACTGGTATTCCCCACTGCAGGCGACTCCGGTGGCGTGACACAGATAGGTCAGGCAAGTCATCTTGGAGCCACTGGAGAACCACCTGGTGGAAATGTTCAGGCTGGATGACTCCAGGAGTCTCCTCCAGCCACTGCTGCAGAGGACGGCGGAATTGAGACAAGCAAAACATGTAGTTCTCCTCCTCCATCCATTCCACCTGGACAAGAGAGAAATCAAGGACATCACCATTAATCCATTCAACCTACACAGATGTTTCACCTCAATTTCAACAAGTCCATGCCAAATGTTTGAAGGACAGTGAAAGGTAATATTACCAGTTGCTATGCGAGTTACATGACAGGTATGTGTATTACAAGGAGTGCTCTCAATCGCTGTTGACCTAATGTCCATGTGCGGTTTCAGTCTCACGGAGGATGTTTTAGTTTTCATTTATGCTTGTTTACATACATACTTCAGACCATCTTTGTTCTTTATACGCTGCTAGACGTTTTGCACCTTTCTTCAGGATCCATAACCTTCATTAAGCTTATGTGCATGACATACCATGTAAAGTGTGACAAATCTTTTTATACAGCGTCTTTCAGAAGAGTTGCCCCAAGGCGCTTTACTAGAATTGAAATAAAAGGCCACGCCATGATTACCCTGTGTCCGCTCTCGAGAGAGATCTTTACGCTGTTGCCGCTGGAGTCAGTGCTGTGCGCGACCTGAGACGGCACCACAAAACTCTCATCGTGTGTGGAGTACCAGCCTTCGTATTTGCCCTTGTAGATGAAGCCTTTCTCTCGCAGCACAAGCCAGAAATGCTCAACGGCGCGACGGTGCCGGTCCTCTGTCGTCCTGATGTAATCCGTGTACGACACGTGGCACTTGTGAAAAAGGTGTTTGAACTGTGCCGATACGTCAGCGCAGAAGTCGGGCGGCTCCCGCCCCGCACGGGCCGCTGCCTGCTGAATTTTTAAGCCGTGTTCATCTGTACCTGAAAAGCGCCAGATCACCTGGTTAATTACAACTACCACTGGCGAAACAGCTTTTTCAAGTATATCATTTAAAATGTCCTTAAAATATCACTTACCTGTACAGAATTTTGACCTCACTCCACGCATAAGGCTGTACCTGTGCAGACAGTCTGCTATCACGGCGGAGTACAGGTGCCCTATGTGAGGGGCAGCATTGACGTAGAAGATCGGGGTAGTAACATAATGAAGGTGTTCATCATCAAAAGAACCTGTAGACACGCCTCGTCGTGAACACACCTCCCCTCCTGACACACAGCGCCCAAGTGTGTGTGCCGCTAAGCAGCAACACCTTGACAAGAGTTTCCATGAAAACTGTCTTGAATTACAATTTCTAATGTTGCACATATTCCAAAACTTCATGGTAAAACCGTTCCGAAAGCAAACAAGCTAGTTCGACAATATAATAAAATGCCTGCATTTAAAAAACAACAAGACAGGTTTAAATTTATTGTATTTAAGGAAGGTGACTATTTCCGTAAGTAACCTTCCATACTAATCCATGTGACTGACGATGTGCTACTTCCGTACATTCACTGCGTCAGTGTAATGACGCTGAACCTGGATCCAATCACACGCAAAGTTCCGCCTTCTTTAACTGAAGGGCGAATCACATACGGATACTAAATGATTGATGCTTATGTCATCCAATCGCCGATAATCCTAGGTTACGCTTGGCCCGTACGAATCTTAATGCTGTTTTTGCAGTAAACGAGCACGCTGTCGTTTAATAAGCATATGACAATTATAACAAGTACTTAGGTTCATTAAAAGTTCTTCCACATAAATAAAAGCTGTACATCGCACGATAAAGATAAAAACGACTCACACGCAGAGTTTCGGCTTCCGAAATAAATGTAGAACTTGGAAAATTAATAGAAAAACCTGGGTGACCTACATAAAAACATACTAACTCGCCTGTCTTTGTAAAGCACGTTATATACGAGCAGTTTAGTCCAACGCTGTAATACGGACGTCTTTGCGAATTTATCACTATACCAGTTGAGCTCTGTCACCCGTCAGTCCCATATGGTCTAGCGGTTAGGATTCCTGGTTTTCACCCAGGCGGCCCGGGTTCGACTCCCGGTATGGGAAAGACAAATTTTATTCCATTTATGTTATACTTAAATTCAATACCATATATTTAGAGAAAAAAATAATTACTTTCTAACATGCGATTCTACGTTAAGCGTCAAAAGTTAAAAAAAAAATTTAGTTTTAGTAACTACTTTACTAATTTATTAACACAGTCTTAAATGGTTTTACATTCACTGATACAAAAAACCATGTTGTTTTAATTTTTTGTGGAACATAAGAGGAGGGAATTACCGGACAAAGTTTCCAGCTTTTTAGAAATAACCCTCCTTATTCCTCTGGAGTAAATCTACCGGGCGGGGTCCGAAATGTTGATAAAATAAGGAACCGTCTACATATTCTCACCAAAAATACTACGGCATGTATGGAAAAGCGGTAAACGAGCTCTTCTAATTCCACCTTGTGAAACGTGATTACTAACTATCCTATGTAAAACAGGACGGAAAAAAATACTTTATGTATATTGCGTAATATTACCTTTGTATATACTGCAATATATCAAAATTTCACAGGTGTTCAAAAATATAGCACTATAAGATGTATCAGAAGACAAATTCTAATGGCTATAGGTAATTACAACTCACTATATGTTTGGATTACAGTATTAACCGTTTATGTCAGTATAAATGTGAACTTTCATAATATTGGACAGCTACGAAAGTATGTGTGTGTGTGTGTGTGTGTGTGTGTGTGTCTGGGGGGGTCGGTAGATTTGGATAAAGGCAGTTAATCTTTCATTGATCTGTTTACCAATACATCAGAGCGGGTTTCTAATATCTACCCGAGGTCCACAATTCGTGGACACACTTTTAAATACCCGTCGTCTTCTTGTGTGTACTTTGCGTTTCCCTAAATGCTACATAGTTTAGTGACTATCCCTTAGTGGCTGCTGGACAAAGTCAAGGGAAAAACGTGACTCATGCGCAGCGGAGCGAGCGATGCAGGAGTGTGTGTGTGTGTGTGTGTGTGAGAGGGGAACCCAGTGCGTGTGGGAGACTGGGCTCACTGTGTCAGGCTGAAGAAAGAGCGTGTGTGAGCTCTCAGCATGCGCGCCTCAGGCGTCTTTTGTTGAGCTGTTTTTTATCTGGAATAATCTTAATAAATAACGTTGACTGCTCTTGACTGGGTATATCCAGCGTAATTACAAAACTAGATGCATTCCCAGATTACTCCCACGGACAGGATACACACGTAACGGTCCCGAGAACTGCGCTGTAACCGGTGTTTGTTAAAAGTTGTTAAAGTGCGCTTCATGCCCAGGTAAGAGTGACAACTAATACAAGTGCTTAAAGTATAATTTGTAATTATAATTACCATAATGCTTTTTGTTTTCTCTGTGTTCTCATCTGATGCTCGAATAGGTCTAAACGGCAAAGTCTTACAGGTTTTGACATTGATAAAACGCTTATAAACACAGCCGAAGTGTGTGTTCATGGCAGACACAGTTATAGCTTCACGTAGGAAGCGAAACACTTCGCACACAAGAAGTGAAACTACGGTTTGGCGCATACGTAGAAATTCTCGATGCGCCTCATATCTGCGGTGTCTTTCACAACACGCGCATATGACTCGCGGCACTTCACTCCCCGTGACATGCGGGAGGACGGCGCTGTGAGGCTGACTGCGCGTGTAGTGGTGCGTGAGCAGAGCGCGTGGGTGAGATGCGGGAGGATGGCGCTGTAAGGCTGACTGCGCGTGTAGTGGTGCGTGAGCAGAGCGCGTTGTGAGATGCGGGAGGACGGCGCTGTGAGGCTGACTGCGCGTGTAGTGGTGCGTGAGCAGAGCGCGTTGTGAGATGCGGGAGGACGGCGCTGTGAGGCTGACTG
>JABJVR010037093.1:15463-31388 GCA_025773905.1 Chitala chitala
TGTACAGAGAAGAAATGTAAAGGGAAGTTTTCTAGGTGCTTTAAGATGTCCAAGGGCATGAGGAGATTGTGTAGCTGGACATGTGTAGGAAGACATCACCCGCAAGAGACAGTCCAATGGCGAGCTGTTTGTGCATGGACATGGGGCACATTTCCCTGTGTTTATGCAGTGCCACATGTGTATTCTTTTGTGAATTAAATTCAGGATTTACAGGTAACAGCTTACACTTCTCATGTCAAAAAAGTTACACTGTCAATGTATACCACACAATTAAGTGACATTTTTAAATATTTTTTTAAGTCTTCCCTGGAAAAGGTCACTCAGAATCCTTAGTTGAAAATTGCCACTTTATTGCAGTTTGACTTTCGATTCTGAGGTCTAAAGCGATTCTTGTCATGAAACAGAAAATACGTTTGCGATACTTCCCTGTTTCATGGAGAACTGCATGTTGTTCGGACAGCTCACTTCTGTGGAACGACTGGGAGGCTCCAGGGAAATTTCTGTTTAACCCTCTGCTGGTTATAAGGTTGTCACATCACTTTTGTAATTCCACATCATGTCATCTGATTTAATGACAGGGGAAGTTTCCTGGCTCATACTCAAGCCTATGACACGAGATGAGGAGATGCTGCTCACATACAGGATTGTATTTTTATAATTGACATGCCTCTGCATTGTAGACATGAGTGCAGTCTGCATTGTCCCAAATATCACCTGGCAGTCCTTGCTGCATCCTGCCCACACGCTGTTGTGTAGTAGCTCTGGTCTTCCTTGCTGCATTTGTAAAATGAGCCTGTTTCTGCTTGATGATGTAAGGAGAAGCACTTTGAAGGCGAGGACAAAGAAACTGATAAGTGTTTGATATTTTCTGTGATTGTCTTTTAGGACCTCACACAGTTGATATCTTTGTCAGATCCTCCCTCGTTCGTTTAATTACTGATGCTTTGCCTCTGTGTTTACTTATGCTGACATATTAAATTTAATGCAAGTTTCTTTTCCTTCTCTCTCTCAAATCAGATGACGATGGCGTTAAAAGGAAGCATTTGAGAAAAATTCTGTGAATCTTGCCTGTTACACAATTTCACTGCAAGGTTAGACAGTGCTTCTGTCTTCTGTAACAGCACTTCAGAATTCAATATATCTTTAGACTTCTTTATTTACATTATGGGGCGATAAACATGCTGTCTTGCAAAGGACGTGATAGGTTAGGTGTTGTGTGTGTGTAGGCTTCACTTTGTGAAAGGCTTGTTTTCACCAAAGTCAACATAACAGCAAAATACAACAGGGTCATATTAATACATAGAACAGAAAATTCAGTAACTGCCAGTTCTGAGTGGGGGGGCGGGGTTGTGGGGAAGTGGTACGTTTTATTTTGTAACCCAGTTACGATATTTCTGTGTACTGCTAGTGCAAGCAAATCTCTTGCATAAACTCTTTTTACCGTCCTCTGCAGTGTGGCAGCCTTGCAGTTCATATTTTCCATTTAATAGATGACTAGTGCTAGACCTTCTCTCCTGCAGTTGTAGGCTCGTGTTACTCATTGAGTCACTACAAGACCATTTATTTGTTTCAATATGCTTGGTGCTTTTCCACAAGCCAAGCCAGACAGCTCTTGGAAAAAGATCCTGCCTCTCTCGTCTTCGTATTTCCTGCTGAGAGAGACTCTCTTCCTGAATCAGTTGATAGATAGACATACAAGGGTAACTTACTGAAGCAGGTCTATCAGCGTGACTCTATATTGTAACCCTTCCAAATACCGTTCTGGCATGGCTGAGGGCCTTGGAACACACATCTTAGCTTGGGTCCTGTGTGGTGGGGGTGTTCTGAGCCAGGAACTCCTGGTGAGGTATCTGCATCTGAGAAAATGTAATTGAAGGTTATGCAACAGGGAGGGGAGTAAAGGGATGTTTCATCAATTTGCTTCAACTTCCTGTTTATGTCTGTCTGGCAGACCCAAAGCTGCAGGAGTCTCAGGAAGTGCTGGTGTTAATTACTCTGATGGTCATTTCCCATAACTTCTGTATGTAATGGAACTGGCCAAAATGCATTCCTTAAAACCTTAAAGCCCTAGTTCTGAGATATGTGTCATTGGAATAAAGAGTAGCACTAACTTTGTGAAGAGGAAACCTGGTTGTAACAGGAAAGACACTCATTAAGTGACCGCGGGTACACGTCACCCTGACATAAGTGTAGCAGATGAACAGATTCATGATCACCAACCTTTGCTACTCCACCTGTAGGTTAAGGACCGTGTTCAGTTGGGTGGCAAACCCATCCCGGACTTGTGTACCCTAACTGACACTAAGAAGACCCTGCTCTGGTCTTTAGACTGATGCAGTATAGTTTGCCCTCATATTTGGACAAACAGGCTGAACCTGTGCATCTGTGAGTGTGTGGAAAGTTCAGGCTGGATTGTTCTTCTCTGGACCACCTGTACTGTGGTTGAATTACCTGTAGTTATAATAACCTTTATTTAACCAGTTAAAATGGTGTCATTGAGATTAAAAATCTTGTTTGCAAGAGAGACCTTGTCAAAAGTCAAAATGACATGAAAATAAATTTACATAAAGTACAAAATTTGCAATAAAAAAGAAAAATCATGATCCCTCCCCCAAAAAAAAATCAAAAGGAGATAAAGGAAACTGAAGTGTTGCTGTTTAGATGTCGTTACCTGTGTTTGTTGTCAGTTACAGTAGTAAATGCTGGATTAACATGGCTCTTATCTGTGTGCCCGTTAGCAGCCACTTTAATTCAGCTGTGTGTGGGATCCACTCAGTCTGACAGTCTTTATGTTAAGGCCCTTCATAATTTCATTAACAACTTTGCTTTTTATGGTAGCATTTAGTCTGAGTTTTTTAAGTTACAAAAAAAATTATTTTATTTCTACCTCATCACAGGAGCTAGTATTACACATGGTATATTTTATTTTGCATACTGGCCCACAGTTGAAAAGTATTTTGACATTTTATTGGCTTGATTTTTGACAAAAAATTATACAATCCAAAGGGACCCTATTACTAGAATTGTCGCAGGTGAAACTGAGGTTTACTGTTGCTTTAAAACTTTTGGTCTCTTGAATCAACTGATACTGCCTAGTAGTGGCAGTGGTAGCAGGTGGGTGACTGTGTGCTCCTGTCTGCCTTCAGGGCACTCTGCCGTATTCCCTGTGCTGTGGTGTGTGTGACACCCTCCCCCATGTTGTGCCTGGATGTTCCTGACAAGCCCAGTGTCAGGCCGAAACACCCTGGCTTGCTTGCCATGAATTCAGAGGCGTTTGTCGTGACTGGGGTCAGGCCAAGGTTTTGGAAAGCAACAGCCGGCCTCTGCCCAAGTCACTGCAGTGCTCTGATCCAGTCTGAGTTTCTTTGTATCATTCTTGTATCTAGATGAAACCCCATTTCTGTCATTATAGGTTACAGATCTGTTACTCCCAGCTGTCAACTAATCTCTCATAGTAATGAAGCATTTGTGTCCTGGCTTTTAAGGCAGTCAAGATCTTTACTAGTGGGTGTTTGGGCAGGTGTTGTTAATTAGCTACCTAGGCTTTCCCAGATGGACTTAACATGAGAAGGTAAACATCACCATGGCAGGGGGATAGTGGGATGTTGTAGCAGGAACCGTAACAGCCATATTGACACAAGGCTTTTGCGTCTGTCTGTGTTCTGTTCTTGAGTTTCTCATATATGTACTTACTTTTTTAATAACCTGAGCTCATTATCTACACTGGACAATGGGTACAAACTGCTGCTTCTCAGTGCTCTGTTCTGGTACCCGAATAACTTACTTTCCTGTATGCCCTTACATTATTGAATTTTGTGTAGCAACTGGCAAGGGATCTCCAGAGCTGATGAGGATTTTTACCCATGTGGGACCAGACTGTGGCTGAGTATTGGCATTCCTGCATTTACCTTTCAAACTTGACCTAAAAGCACCTTTTTTCAGAAGCACATGTGGTATCTGCAGGGTCCATCTGTGCTTTTTCATCTTTTATCTTGTATTTACATTTATTCTTGTAGCAGACGCCTTTGTCCAAAGCAACTTACAAACCACATATACATGTTACAACAAAATTGGTTGTCTGCATTGAATCCCTCCCCTTGGGGGAGCAGTGGGCAGCCATTATTCAGTACCTGGGGAGCTGGCTCTGAGTGCCTTGCCCAGGGACACACTTGGGGGCTGGGGTGGGATTCTAACCAGGAGACCTCTGCATCTCAGCCTGATCACAGTGCTCTTCTTGGTCCTGTCCCAGAAGAAGGTGGGAAAGATGTTAGTGCTTTAATAACAATGGAAGCAGAAATGTCTGGTTTATTTTGAAACACTCTGTCCTGGTGTGTGGGGGTTTCAGACTTACTACTGAACTGACAAGCCTTGTGACTGACTGAATACTTGCGAGTTAGCTGCTAGTTTATTTTTCTTAATGCTTAACTGATTCCTCTGGCTAGTTGAGGTGTTGCTGCTGGATACTTTGTCCTGTGTCTGCCCCTCCTTTTCTTTCCCTCCCCCATTCTTACTCCCAGCCAGTATCCATCACGAGTGCTCACCTGAAGCGCTTTGCATATTTGTCCCGCCCATGTCTCTGATTGGCCTGCTGAGGTCCTTAGTTTCTTTCTGTTTTGCGTGTGTCTTCCAATGGCAGTTTGTCTTTTGACTCACTGTGAAAGAGCAAGTTGCTTCATCTCACTTCTCCATTTTTTTTCTCAGCCATTGCCAGGTTCTCGTTTTTGTTTCATCTGATAGCGCAGGGAGAGGGAGAGGTCAGGTGCAGGATTTAAGGCACGGAGTCTGCCCGTCTGTTCTGCGTAGACACACCCAAGGACTCGTGTCCCTCCACTCCTCTAACTTTTGCGGTCTTATATTTTCCTGTTTGTTGATTTGTCAATACAGGTTCTGCACTTTTTGTGTTAAATGAGGCTGTTAATATGGCGACTGGCATGAAGACTCCGTTTCTCTGAGGTTAGTAATCCACAAGTTTCTGATTACTTTCTGTTTGGTAGCAAGTCAAAATTAGCCAGGGTTTGAACATAAACTAGCACTTGTTTGTGTTCAGTAAGTAGTTTTTCCTTTTTGTTCACCTTCTTATAGTTAGACAATTTTTCAGCAAAATACTTGACTGGAATTTCAATATATTTGTTGAAAGTATGTAAATTATCTTGCATTGTTCATACTGATCACTTTATGTATGAGGTTTCCTTTCAAGCACAAGAAGTTCAGTGAAATGCTTTCAGCAGTTGGTTTGTGGCAATGCAATGTGGATTTATTTATTTATTTATTTATTTTTTTTGTCAGACACCGGTGACTTTTCATAATGTGAGTTTTCTGATGGGCAGTAATTGTGGCGCGCCTGCTTACACCCACGCACCAACACCTGGGGTGTAACTTCAGGGTGAATAAGTCATTAATTTGAATGGTATACACTCCATTCTCTGTCAGACAGTTTTGTGGCATGTGGGTGCCTTTTCTCCTCCCCTCCTTGTGACTTGTTGCCTAATATGGGGTGTTTTTCTGGGTGGGGTGCTGTTTCGCAAGCCCCCACGCTAAGCGTTAGTGGCAGTTCTGTGTCTTACGGTGTGGAGTTACAGTTAATTACTTTTCACTTTGCTTTGAGATGGCTTCCCATGCACCGGTGTAAGACACGCATGACACCTCCACTGTCTTCACAATGGGACTTAAAACGTTTAACTCCTTTTAAAGTGTGATTTTCCAGCTTGCTTCGTGAGGATCCCACACAACACCGGTGTTATCGGGGTCAGTCCTGTGCTTGTAACAGTTTTGTTCCCAACACTCAAATTAACTAGTTGGACATACATAATTCATTCCTTTGCCACATTTATGGGCCCACATGGACTTTGGCCTAGAGAAATGACTCATTTGAGCATACTGTACCTGATGACATAATTTTGATAGGTTTGTTTTAAAATATGGCATAAATTTAAAGGAAAAATGTACTTTAAGATTTTTGGGGTGCCATGTCTGGTTGTAAAGCTCTGTGTCGCTCTTTTTCTTTTTGTAGTCAAATGAAGGCGCTGTGTTAGTATGCTGCCTGCTGGTATACATACGCAGGTTGTATAGTTCCATTTTTATAAGCAGTGCTGTCAGTAAACCACTTACAAGCCTCCCTTTGAGACGTGTAATGGTTCTCAGTGCAAACTCATCAAGGTGAAATGGAAATGCTTTTTGTTGTCTTGCTGTGGTTTACTGGTTTTATTTTAGTGAACAGCTGTGTTGTATTAGAGAGTGAGTGGAGCTGTATTTCTACTGATGTTGCATCCCACCTTGGGCTGACACTAGGGCCAGCTTGGCTGCACACTGTTTGTCTTAGCCAACAAAATAGTTGTAGTGTATCTGTGGGCTGGGCCACGGTACCGATGGTGCCCTGGAGAAGGGCTGAAAAGGGGAAAATGGTCCTCGGTCAGTCTGAGAATGCTTCAAGGACTGGGAGACCATGTGGTTCATTTCCAGCTGGCCCTCTGTGCTTCTGGAGGTTATCAGCACTTTTCTTTGTCTGTTGCTGGTTGTGCACTGAGGCCATTTGCATCATTTTGTCATATATTTTGTGTTGTTTCCATTAAACACTCCACAGCTGCAGACAACCTTGCTGCGCTGCTTCTACACTCTGTGGTAATTTCAGTTCATTACATTGGAATATTACTTAACATGAGCTGTTTTGGAGGTTGTTATCTTCCCCGTGCCTGTAAATAGTTTCAGGTTCTGTGTTCACAGGGGAAGTGATGTTCTGCAGTGGACCAGGAGTCCATATTCCTTTAGTTACAATGTCCAGCTTTAAAATCAAGCTTCCAATTATTTGAATGTCCTCTCCACCCAGTTTATTGAAAATATTCTAAGCAAACAAATGATGTTACTTACGTCTGGCTGAAAGTAATGTCATTGACAGCTGCTTAGAGAAGAGGCGGGGTGGGTATCTAGAAGGGGCTAGGCTCGTATAGGGTAACGGGTCAGAACCACAAGGAGACCATACGGCCTCAGAGTCACCAGCTTCTACTGTTACCAGCTTTCACCATGTGTCTGTTTACCAGGACAACAGCACACGCACATCACAACTGCAATTTTGTCAATTTCTGTGTCAGAGTTGTCATTGTAATGAAGCAGCAGAAGTTGCTTAATGTGATCGCTTGCTTTTGGGTGCGCGTTCTAAGAGAGAGAGAGTGTGTGTGTGTGTGTGTGTGTGTGTGTAGCTTGAAACACGGTATGGAAGAGTGCTGGGCTGTGTCGGAGTGCGGCCGTGGTACCATGGCCGTGCTGGGTCCGGCTTGCTGTTTTAGCTGTGCTGTGCTGTGCTGTTTTATCTGTGGTGTGCTGTGGTGTTTTAGCTGTGCTGTGCATTGTTCCTTTTCTCTCTGCTTCACCTTCTCACTCTGCTGCTCTCACGTCAGGCCCCTGTGTAGGACACACTACAGAAAAGCAGCTGTGTGTGTGTGTGTGTGTGTGTGTGTGTGTGTGTGTGTGTGTGTGTGTGTGTGTGTGTTTTTATTATTAAACTGTGTGTCTGAAATACTGTTCATAATAAAGATGAAAGCTTTATGTGGCACATATGGCTGAAGTTTCAC
Organism: Chitala chitala; assembly: GCA_025773905.1. Classification (NCBI taxonomy): domain Eukaryota; kingdom Metazoa; phylum Chordata; class Actinopteri; order Osteoglossiformes; family Notopteridae; genus Chitala; species Chitala chitala. Next base: position 23,029 of record JABJVR010037093.1, read on the forward strand.
GTATTGTCTTAGGTCATTCTTTATTGTTTAATGTGCAATAAAATAACCTACACTTAATCTCTTTGTATTGCTAGTCTATACACATTTTTCAAGAACAAATATGTGAATCAACAATTTTTGATATCTGATCGGTTTGACCAGATTACCAGGCAAATTCAGTACTGTTTTCTTTGAAAGGGTTCTTGCCTGCTTTCATAAAAGTAGCGACCACAGAGGAAGATTTTGTTGTGAATGGTAAATGCACTAGTTAGCATAGCCCCTTCATTTCATGTCTCCTCTCTCTCCCTCCAAATAGTATAAGATGCTTTTACGTGTTTTTTTTTTTTTTTTTTCTCCCCTATTTTTCAAAGTTTATGTGAAGTTAGTTTAGTGTACAGAATTGCTGAATATGATTCAAATTCAAATTCTGTCTGGCTAATGGGTGATGCTCATGCTGGAAAAAATCCAAAACTGGCCTCCTGAGACCTCCATGTGGGAGGAGTTGCTCTTTAGTTTGGTGGGGGGACCCTCATGCTGATGTCTTACATGACATGTCCTGGGATACTGGGGCTATACTTTGTATGTTCCTTGTTAGGTCATGAAGAGTGACGCTATTGGAACATGACCCCTGTTCCCAGTAAGCAGGAGGGAGGTGACACTCATGGACATCTCTGTGTACATAGTGAGTTTCCTCAAAGATTCAGCATTCTTTTTACGCTACGAGAACACAAGCGTGTGTTCATGCTCGTATCTGAGGTATTTTGATGTGTGGTGCCTTTGTGAGGAATCTGAGTGACTGCTGTACTTTAGTTTTACAATGAAGTCTTGACAACACACAGGTCAGGTATCTACAGCTGTGTGCTCATGGTGGACACAGGTTCCTGAATCAAGCTGTGACACCATCATAATCTCACTGCAGGCCTCTTTTGCACCTGGACTTGTCAAATTTTCCACCCAGAGATGATCCAGCAGGTTTTCCCAGTCTGCTTGTCTGGCTGGATGATCATTGCTGAACCTGAGCAGAATGGGTAAACGGCACAAAATGAAATGAAAGCAAAAGTATATTTAGTGAATTTGTGGCAGTGGCCTGGTTCTCGATCACTTCTCACAAATGCCACCGAGGCTGTGGCTGTAAACCTGCATGCCCCAGCTGGCCTGCAGTCGGTGTCCCACTGTTGGAAGGGCTTCCAGCACATTCTGCAGCACATTCTGCAACGCTGCCACAGATAATTTAGTTTTCTAACCACTTGTCTTTTGCAAGGTTGTGAGTACCCTAGAGCCTATCCCAGGCAGCCAAAGGCATGAGACAGGGTATACTCTGCAGGGCACACGGTAGGGTACACTCTGGACAGGGGTACACTCTGTAGGGCACACGGTAGGGTACAGTCTGGATAGGGGTACACTCTGTAGGGCACACGGTAGGGTACACTCTGGACAGGGGTACACGCTGTAGGGCACACGGTAGGGTACACTCTGGACAGGGGTACACTCTGTAGGGCACACGGTAGGGTACACTCTGGACAGGGGTACAGTTTGTAGGGTACACTCTGTAGGGCACACGGTAGGGTACACTGGACAGGGTTACGCGCTGTAGGGCACACAGTCTCACACCCATACCAAAGGCAATAGTAGAGCATCCACCCATGCATAATGAAGAGTGAACTCACACAGGGCTGGCTGTGAATGCACGAGGCAGCAGTGCCACCCAGACTCACCATGTAATGTCTTGATTTCTGTGTGGAATTTTGTTAGAAATTAAAAATGGTTCATATTTGTGGTGAATTGGTGAAAACATTTTTTTTCCCCTGCGCTTGAAAACAAAAAATGGCCAAATGTAAACCCCCCCCAAAAAAAAAAAGTCAGAAGCTGGCAAAGGATATGAAGTGACAGAACGTAACGATAATTTTCAGAAAGTATTTTCCTTAATTTGTAATTTGTGCAGAATAAACACATGGCTATATCTTGCTTTCTAATTGGCTGTCTGACCCCGTGACACACACAAGCAGGGGTATTACAGAGCCAGAGAAATTTGTGTTGGATGCAGTCAAAAATGCTCTGAAGTTTCCTCCTCTGACACAGAGGTACCCAAACCAACACGATGTCAGCTCCCCTTTACACAAACTACTCCAGACCATATAAGGGGTACATAACAAGTATTGGGGATATGTCATTCAGAAATAGAGCCATTTTTTCCTACTGTATGGGTTTTAAAGCAAATTAGTCAGGAAGGTTTGGATCCTGTACATGAAGTGATGTTCAACCTGTATTAGCATCTAAGATTTACTTTATTTAAAAAGCTGTGTGTGTGCTAATACACCTGTTTGTGTATACTTATAAATTGTGGTATGCTTTTTAACTCCTGCCCCCAACGTATAACTGTGGAGTACTTGTATGTTCAAGAACTGAACTTTTCAGTCCCTGCTCTGCTTGTTTTAAACTTTTGGTGAGTTCTTTGTGATAGAACATCACTCTGCAGTTGGATTTATTTAACAATGAGTGGTTAGCTGTGTTACCAGACAAACTAGAGAACCTGAGTGCTCCGTTGACTGGGTGTTTACCGTATCGCTTCACAAACGTTTCTCTTGGTCTGTTTCCTAGCAACAGCCACTCCTTGTTTGTCTATGATTTGCCCAAGACCTTGGGGGCATTCTGAACAGTCAGGGGGGCTCGGCTCCTCCTCTGTAATGGCCTCATGCATTTTTGGCTGTAGATACAGTTTTGCAAACAAAGCACAAGTAACTGTTTGTGTTGTTTTGCTTCCTCAACCCAAGACTCGTGTTCCACACGTACAGCGCAGACGGGAAAAGCAAAGGTTTAGGGTTAGTGCTGGTGCAGCTACAAGCTCAGCTCTGAAGTCTGATGATCTTGTGTTATACGTGTGTGTGTGTGTGTGTGTGTGTGTGTGTGTGTGTGTGTGTGTGTGTGTCACCGTTTCCATTTGTCAAAGCTGTTGTTCTGCAACAAACATTTTAATTTTTTTCCTCTGTAAAGTACTATTGATATTGGAATCGTGTATGTCCAGCTAGAGAGAGCTTTTGGTAGTACCGATGTGTGCTGTGGTGTGATTTAGCTGTTTTCGTTATGGGGCCTGGTGTTGACTCGCCAGCCGTTGTCTTTTGTGGCAGTATATTTGTCAGATTCTGACCTATGAGTCAACTTGAAACATTACTACCATTATGCTCTTCCTTTAACACTGAAAAAATGTGTATTTTTTTCAGTGGTTTCCAGTTCTAGAATTTATGTCAGCATGAATCTTTTAGTAGTTTCTACGAGGACCATGTGATGTGAATAGCAGCTGTCACATGAGAAGGCTGTGAACACGGTGATGTCACTAGGTGATGTCACTGCTCCATTCCTTTTCTATTACTGTCGCTGTGTACAAGCCTAAAATGGCTTTTTAAAATCTATTTGCTCTGAAAAGGAAGGCAGAGTTGGTGTGAGCCTTTAGGTCGCCTGTAGCCTGTGTTGTACAGTCTCACTCCTCATGTTGTTTTTCTGTGATCCCGATACTGAACTGATGAGAGGGAGGAATTGTTGATTTAACAATGCTGTCTGAAGAAGTTCCTCCGTTTCTGAACTATGAATGATGTAGTTATTCTGAGCACAATTTTCTCTCCAAGGCTCCAATACTTGGCATTTTTGTCAACTCTTTGGTAAGTGACCTAATTTGTATGTTTTAAGTATTGGATCTGATTTTACCACAAGTCATGCATGTAGTTTTTAAAGACATAAGTCACCAAAAGCAGTATTTACAAATATTTGAGAATAGAGATGAAATGGCTTTAAAGAATGCTCTGTATAAATGTTTACCATCTACTCTATGGAAGAGGGGACATTCCTCACTATTCTTTCATGCTGTGATGTCATCACTACTCCTTACAAATGCAGCATGCATCTGTGTTTCAGAGCCACATTTGATTGGGGAGTATGGATTGAAATTTGTTCTCAAGGCGCTTATATTTACAAGTGTTGGTGCTGAGGTGGGGTTGGCTGCAGAGGCGTAGATTGTCCACAAATGAAAACACCCTCAAACTGCTGGCAGGAACCTGCCTGGAACAGCTGTCAAACTCTAATTCTTTTGGTAAATGGAACCTGCAGGTTGTGTTGATGATAAAATCAGAACTTGCTGAATGCTGTTGATGACCGCAGTCTGGGAAAGTGGCGAATAACCAGAGTTGAAGTGTTGTCCGGTGTTTTAGGTGTGACATACCTGTCTTCAGGAGTGGGAATTCTGAAGTTAGCGTTTCTAACGTCTTGCTGGCATCTTGCTGGTATTGCTCACACTGCCTGTGCTCTGACATGTCAGCCAGGGAATGAGTGTCGACAGGCTCTTGTACGTGGGCTGGGTCACCTAGGATGGGGGGAGGGACAGCGCCAAAGGTGATGGTACTGCTTGTTGCCTAGCAGGAAAAACCTGCAGCATGCAACAATGGTGAAAGTTGTGTCTGGTGCCCCCCCCTTGATGATTTGGTGCATTACAGGCTGGTCTAATAGTATCTAGTCATGTACCAAGCTACTGGTACATATGCTTGTCTTGTGAAGTTGGAGTGGGCAAGTGGTGTTTTTTCTTTACATTGATAAAAGTTTTGTGTTGGAAAAATATGCTGGCATGTGTTATACCTCCATGGTGATACAAGTAATGTCTTTTTCACTATACAGAAAAACATAAGTTAGTGGCTTATGCACTGGTAAACCTGATGCTATCATTGACTACCCTTGTGTTCTTGAAGCCTGTATCGTGCACTGACAGAGCTAAGCACCTTTGGAAGCCTTTTCACTGGATACAGCTGGATGAGTTTTCATGTACTAGTCTGGTCTTGCACCAGAGTACTTTGGCTCAGCTGCCGGAACAACAAAATTGTCTACAGACAAAAGTATTTCAAATATTTATGAAAGGTGGGATTTGCCTATGCTTGAGCGGGCCAGAGACTATGTGCACTTATAGGATTGGACACCGAGGTTGGCCAAAAAAAAAATAATTTTTCTAACATATGCACAAAACCTTGCATGTAAGAGCACATCTGTTGTCAGCTGAAGTGTGGCCACAGGGCTGAAAGGCTAAGGAGCTGAACATCAACGATTTGATTTAAAAGTTACATTTTGTGGACATCAGATTGCCTGTGTATGCACTTTCTTTTTGTTCCTTGCTTTGCAATTTCCTGTCCAGTTTTCACAACTGTGTTAGATGTTCCCCTGCAGAGATGTTGGCTTGTCATCACAGTGGAACTGGAGCAGAAGCTGCAGGGTTCAGTCGTTACTTTATAAATATCTGTAGCTTTGGGTAGTCTCCTCCGTTGCCACGGATAACTGGTAGGTTTGGGTAGTCTCCTCCGTTGCCATGGATAGCTGGTAGCTTTGGGTAGTCTCCTCCGTTGCCACGGATAACTGGTAGCTTTGGGTAGTCTCCTCCGTTGCCACAGATAACTGGTAGCTTTGGGTAGTCTCCTCCGTTGCCACGGATAGCTGGTAGCTTTAAAATTGCATATCACAGTGAAATTTTTCAAAATGTTTAAATACATTGTTTAAATGAAAATGTAAGTGAACAAAGAAAAATAATTAAAATGACTACTAGTGGGTTTGCCTGTACTGTATGTGAAAAGTGAGTCGTCAGTGCAGTCCTGCTGAGATCCATGCTGGTCAGCATAAGGAGAGATGAAGCAGCAAGGAAATGGCAAATGAGTCTATGAACCCTTCCAAGCTACTTGGAGGGCGAGTTAATATTTTATTTGTGTGGTACTATTGTCCTGTTTACCAGCACAAAGTATTTCATATTAATGTTATTTATATTAAAGTGTCACGTGGCCAGTCACGTGTGCAGTGCAGGGCCATCGCCCGTCTCCACGGCGAGCATCGTCACTCGTTTTGCATCCCGCGTCTTGGCACGATGTATCATTACATCCCTCATAATTACACACGTGTGTTTTTCAGTAGAAAAGCCCTGCTGTACTGGTTCACTGTTATCCCACAATGAGCCCAATACTTACACCATAGAGACCTTGGATTTTATGAAGTAATGGTTAATGTAAGAACCCTGAGTGATCACTGCACACCCCCGCCATGTACATGTGGCAAACCCCCCTGCTTCTCTGTTGCCATGGCTAACTGGAAACTAGGGGCTAATTGGTCCTCTGTGTGGTTGACTGGCTGTTCTTTGGTGTGTGCTGATGGTATAAACCATGCTCTTTTGCTGTTTCTTGTCCAGTGTTCTTACAGTAAGAGCTTCGGTCAAAAGGCAGGTTTAATACTGTGCACAACCCTTTTTGAAACTTGGCTTTCAGGCAAATTGTTGCACAAGTTTTTTGTCAAACACACCGATGAAGTTTTGTCACGTCACATGACGTTCTGACTACTGAAGTTGCCATAGAGAGTCGAGTTTGGTGATTAAATTAAGCAGGGCTCTTGGTTTCAGGAACTCATTTTGGTGATTCTGAGAACTGCAGTAAAACCACCGTGGAGGTGTTTGTGTGTGTGTGTGTGTGTGTGAACGATTGGGAGAGTGTGACAGTCGCTCAAACAGGAATTGAGTTGGGGAGGGGCTGAGGTCTTGCGCTATGTGTTTCTGTGGGTGTGATTGCTTGTGCACAACAAACAAGGCTGCCATTTGTGTTTTGTACGTGTGTAAAGGCACGATGATGTGAACGTGCTGTTGTGTATGTCTAGAGAGGTACAAGGTCTGGTCAAACTGCCTGTCTTGGTGCAGTTTACCCAGGGAAATACTGGGCGTTTGTTGTGTGTTGCCCAATTCAAACAATTGTGTACTGCTCCTGGCAGAACACGTGATTTAACTGAACTGTTTTGCCTAAATTAAAACCATATACTGCCTGACAGCATGAAAAGAAGTCATGGGGGACACTGAGCTGGAGTAAGATGGAGGGTTAGTTTCTAACCATGTTCTAAAAGAGAAGTGCTTACTTGTCTGTGGTCTAACAGTCAGGAAGTCGCAAGAATCGTGGTTCAGTGATGCGCTTCCTGTTAGTTCTGAATTCACAGGTCAGCTTGTACTGTTATTTTCCTTTTTAATTTTGCATTTCTTTCTGTTCCTACGTTCTATATTTGTAACGTGGGGCTACTCTGCTACTATAAAGTTAATGGAAATCAGAGGTCCTGTACATACAAACATTTAAAAGCATGAGAATTAAAAGCTTAAAAGCAATTTTGCGTCTACATGGGAAAGCTGTGATGAAACAGCATAATGAAAGAAATATTGGCCTTTGAGAAGACATTCAGCCCCCTTGTTTCTTCATGTTCAACTAGTTTGTTTTTGCATACAAGATGCAGGCTTTAAAAGTGATCCAAATTAGCCATTGCTATATTTGTAGGAGAAACATTCACTGGTCATCGAGGTCATAGCATCTTTGATATTGTATCTAATAACTCATGGGAGACAACATTTCGTGTTGTGTCATTTCATATGGGCAGTTGTGTAGAGTTGGGCTGTTTGATTGGGTTTGTAGCAGTAAGAGAATCGTGCGTGCATGTCATAACCGTGGTGACGTTGGTCTAAACTGGGAACATGGGCAATTTGCTCTCCTCACTGAGTGTAGCTGTTTGTATGTAATGAGTAAGGAACTCGGTCGGTTAAATTGAATTGAGATTATGGCAGTTTCCCAGGTTAGTAAAGGGCTGTAGAGGGCTCTTTGTCTGCTTCCAAAACATCAAGCATAGTGCACTGTATAGAAACTGCTATTCATATTGACTTTACCATAATGTCAGTACTGGAAAATAGCACAGGAATTGATAGTTATAATTATAATTGAAGTGTTTAAATTTTTACCACACAGAAAGGCAGTCCTCTCCCTCCCCTCCCATGCTGTTACCCCACCCACTTTGATTTAGATTTTTTTAGCTGCAGCTATCTACTGGAATGAGTAGTCAGGGTAACAAAACGGAGTCTCGTTTTTAAAAGACAGTGGGCAGTGTCTGACTGGGAGGAGAACCTCTCTGGGCTGAATTAAACAATTAAACATAAAGAGTTTACACTTCAGCTCATGCTGAAACTGAGACAACACCATCTGGATATGCTTCATAAAGCCGTCTCTACAGTCCGGTACTGTCAGCAGAGCAATTTCCCCCTTCTCTGTAAAATCCATGTTTAAATTTGCCCAAACTGGTTCTGAACGTGTTCTTAATTATGTTGCCCTTTGTTTTGCTGGTCTAATGAAAACCAAGTGCTCCTTTGCAGTAATCTGTAAGGAGATGTTTTCTCACACGTTTCTCCACTGGTACCCTAAGAACACATAAAGGGTCTGGTGTGTTTCTACCATGTGAGTGTGGAGATTCCCTCCCAGCTGTGGTGCCGCCTGGAGAATACGAACATGCTGAGGAGCAGCAGGAATGCTGCCCCGCCTCGGCGCTGAGCTGGGAGACGGCCCTCTGCTGCC